>VZTT01032722.1:38303-55749 GCA_013400855.1 Buphagus erythrorhynchus | reverse complement strand
ATTCTGAGCACACTGATTTTGATTACATTGATTTTCTTCCACAGCCTAAGGATTATTTTTTATCTTATCTAGATATCATACATCTACTATAATTTGTTTTTTACTGAGTCACCACTGAACAAAGCTATCTTAGGAGCATGAAAGTCAAACTGGATGGTTCTACCAGTTGATGAGGAAAAAGAAATTCAAGCAAGATACAGCTTTTCCAGTCTAAATAAGCACCTTGTTAATTAGAGAAAAATTATGGGAGTGATGACACCAGTCCTGTAGATAAAGAAGAGTACAGACTTGGACACTGCCTTATTAGCTGATGCTTTGTACTAGGAGGTACTAGATTTTTAAGATCCCAGTAAGAAAGGCATACAGACTCTGAGAATCACTGCTATTTATTAGCATCAGTGTTATAGAGAAAGACAGGTGGTATAGATAACCTCATGTCCTTCCAGATGCTGCTAATGCTGTGTTGTGCTGCTCCAGACAGGCCTCCAGATCCCACCCACGTAGACGTTCACACCACCTTTTATTTTTTGTTAATTCCTGCTCTTTCAGGATGCTCTTAAAGCAAAACTCTACTCATCACTTGCGCTGTCAGACAGAGAGGATGTTTACAGAAGAACTTGTTGCTGCAGTTTCAGGTAAAGGTGAGGACATTGCAGATGGTGTGAGCGCTGACACCAAGCTGCTTGCAGGCTCCTCGTTACAAACAGGCATTCAAATTTATCCTGCAGCAAAGGGACCTGAGCAGCACAGCACGGGTCAGAAAGTCAAGCTGTAGCAGGGAATGCCTGTTCAGGTTAGAGCTGTGTGGAACACTTGTGCCTCAATCCTCTGGTCATGACCACAGTGTCTGCTTGCTACATCTACTTTCTGTAAACCAATAGTTAGGTTTAACATTTCTGTTACCATATCTTTATATAATTAGGCAAGTTTTATGAGCAAATCATAAAACATTTGCCACAAATAAGGAGGAATGCAATTGCATGTTAAATAGAGAAGGTGATTGCCTAAGTCAATCTTACAGTTCACTTGGCACAATGATGTATTTGGCACGTGTGAAGGAAGAACTTTTACTGAACCATAAAGGTTACAGAGGTTAAACCTTTGAAACATGGTTGCTGGCAGGTTTGGATGCTTTTCTCTGGAGACTCTTCAATAAAAAGACCTGTATATTGGTCTACTCATGCTGTGACAGTCATAAATATGTCAAGTGAAATGCAAGCTAATTAGAAAGCACTTACTCGAGTCCTCCAGAGTGTATTAAGATGGCAAGTTTCACTTTCAGTCTACAGCTTACTCCTTTCTTATTCAGTCCTATTTTCCTGTTGTATTGCTAAGATTGTCATCTCCATTCAGTGACAGGGCAGTATATCTAGCAGACTTTTCAATGTAGATTCCTTTCTGTGGTCCTACTGAGTACAAGTCATTATCTGGGGAGAGTCAGTCACAAAAGTCCTTGAAGAAGAGTGGCATCAGCTCTTTTTGTCCATCCAAGATTGATTACCCCTTTCTCCCCTTTCCCCAAATCAAACACACATGCCTCTTTGAGACTCAGAACTGGTGGAACTGGGCTACCTCCAACTGGGGCTATGGGATTTATTAGACTTGCAAATGGTATTAAATTCCTGCTGGTGCTGTATGCTGCTCCCCAATGGGATAACATGGTACTGACTCCCCTACGACTACATGAAGACTACTCAGTAAATTTACTTGGTGAATTTGGTAAAGCAAACAATCTAATGAGACCAGGTATGTTTATTTAATGACAAGCAAGTTATTTGGAGATAGGGTGGTGAAATTATGCAAAATTGAACAAATAAAGTTAAATGAAATTGTATCTTTACATTACTGATATTTTTGAGATAAACTATAAACCTCTGGAGTCCTTATAATTAAACCACCCTCTTCTACAACATTATCCTTTCCTGTGGTTCAGTTACTTGACTAATACTTCAACTTTGGTTCTGTATGCAAATTAATTCTAAGATAGACTTACTTGAGCTATTCCTTACAAGTGAAAATACTGGCTCTATTGAAGAGGGCTGGCATTTCACTGCAGGTGCAGTTGGAAAATGGGTTGTTTGTGCATTGATCCTATTTCTTTTTATCTATAATTATGACCAATGACCTCATCTCGCTTAGCCTTGTTTGACCACTAGTTAGAGAAGCAGAAAGTTGCCTAGATTGGGCTGGAGTGTTCGAGTCTTAAACTTCTGTATTTTCAAATTTAGGGAAATGGAAAGGTACTCTGGCCCTTTTTTCTACTGCTGAAGGTTATCTGGCTAGAATTTGACTGGAGTTGGAGCTAGATCTGTTGGAGGAGGGGTGTTGCCAGTAGAAGAAGAGAGAAGACTTTGAAATGGATTGTCTTCAGACTGGCTTTTGGGTGAATATGAGGATGGGCTGCTCGGATGAATTTGAGTCCTCAGCTGTCTGGGTATAATAGTGTAAGTGAACACAGAGATTAAGCTTATTATTTCAGTTTTACACATTGAAGGCCTCACAGATGAGGATCTGCAGAGGAGAGGGTAAGCTCCTTCTGGACTGGGTCAGGTGTAGGGACAGCGTGTTAGTCACTGCACTGATCATGTGACTGAGTCAGGCTTTTGGGGCTGATGCACAAATCTCCCAGCCACTTGCTAGGCTTCTGGGAGGAGCAACTCAGAGGTCTGACCTTGAGCAAGTAAGCAGAGGACAAATGAGGGAAAATGCTCTCTCATATATGCCACAAAATTTGAGCTTCTTATTCCTGATATCCTCTGTTGTAGGGGATATTTGGCAATGCTACCACCAGGTATTGGCACAGAGAATGGTCTGTGATCCACTTTCTCTGACATGTAATAGGATTGGCCACAACAAAAGCTAGGTCAGTACCATAGTCTGAGAAATCTATCAGGTTGCTGGCTGCAATATCTTGCTCACATTCCCAGGGCCAAACTAATTGTCAGTTTTGGTGTTTATTTGAGGGTAAAATTTTTCCTTCATGTCAGATTGGCAGAGGCTCAGCAGCTTCTCGTTTCCTATAGGGCAGAGTGCTGGGTCCATCTGTTAGAAATTCTCCAGGGATGTTTCACTAATGGCAGTGCTGTGCCTCTCTTATGTTCTCTTTACAGTGATGCTTTGGTGCCATTTTCGAGGCTTTTTGCCTTCTGCACTAATGGTCTTGCAACTGTTACATGGTCTCAGAGGTTGCTTTGTGGCATGAGGTTTCGATGAGGGAGAAGATACACTAGGATCTATCTGATCCTAATGTTGATGCCATGGCAGTGTGACTGCAGGGAGTTGAACTCAGTGATGCAGAGGCTCTTTCCCACCTGCTGCCTCGCCCACTGTGAGCTCACAGATACTGTGTCCCCCTTTCTGTTTTATTTTCCTATTTATCTGCTGGTCTTCAATTTCCTCTTCTTTACATATATGCTGCTCTGTCTGGTTAGAAGACTACCTAATGGTCTCAACAGAACATTTCTGAAATAATTTTATATGGTTAATAATAGTGACCTTGGAAATTGTACTATTGTAACAATTCTCACCCATATCTTTGAATTCCTGAATTAGCTTTGGAGCCAGTATTTCCACAAAGTGATGGAGTTGGAGGTGAATCTTTATATAGCTCGGAAGCTGTGACTATATGTTTTCAGATGAAAAATGATATTTTTTCAAATTTAAAGCACTTGGAGGCAGCAGCCACTTAAATTGGGTCAGAACCAGTGAATCAATGCAAGCAGAGAGGATGTTAATGAAAGTAATGTGATTTTTATCTTCAAACTCTTATGAACCACTGAGCCTAGAAAAAAACTGCTGTACATCTTTGGGAGGCTGGACAGGATGATTAGTCTTCTAGTGGCATACTGCATTGATTTTTGTTCTTAAAGATATCCTGAGTCATCAATAGTCAATGAATTTTCAAATCAGACAAACACACAGGCCTTTTTCTGGACACAAGAGGATGTTCTCTACATCTCAAGTGTCTTGAACCACTTACCGGATATCATCCAGCCCTGGTGAAATAAGGACTACCCAGCAGGAGTAAATTGATCTTTAAATAAATAGGTTTTGCTCTCACAGTGTGGGAGAGTAAGAAATGCAGTCTTAGATATATAGATAGATAGATAGATTAGATAGATAGATAGATAGATAGATAGATAGATAGATAGATAGATAGATAGATAGATATCATCTGCTTGGGGCTTTCTTTTCAAGGGAGTACATGTGGTGTGTAAAGCTGCTCCTAAGCATGCACTTCTCAGGCAATGGTACTAATGGCACACCGTGCATATGGTCTTCAGTTTTAACAGCAGCTACTTGCTTAAAGAGGAGGGCTGATTTTCTAATTCTGTATGTATTGTTTTTGGAAATATCCTTTATCTGCAAAGCCCTGGGGAAGAAAGTATATTCTTTTCCATTTTTGAGTGTGTGGGATTTGAAGCATTAGAAACAGGCCAAAGCTTTGATGCTATTCTTGACATTTCAAAGTAAGCTAGGCTAAAAGTCAAAAACTGCTTAATCACAGAGAAAGAAGAAATTATGGCTACTATTGCACTTCAGATACATGAGACCCCACAGCCTTGTTCCCTTGCTCCAGCCTGCAGGCTGTATGCATTCTGTAGCAGATTTAGTACAACTGAAAAATTAGAAAGCAGTGCCTTTATGATTAACAAACACTTCATGAAAAGGAAAACTTTGTTTCAAGAGAAGATGGGTGAGAAATCCCCTATTCTTTACCTAGCCACCCTTCTTTTCCTCTTTAGTACCCTTCTTTCTCTACCATTTGCTGCGTGTTGTAATGGTTTGTCTGCAATTCTCTCTATTTCCTCCAAAGCTTTACAGACTGATATTATTTCTTTTCTACTCAAGGGTCTTTTCCTGGTTTCTTATCTGCCCCCACCCACTCCTTAATTTGCACCTTGTCTGTTCCTTTTTTTATCTCTCAACCTATTTATTGAGATTGCTGCCAGGTTAAGACAAGGCTATTGGCAGAGGGCAGGACCACATAGGTGAGCTCTTTAAGGAACAAACAACTTAAGAAGTCATTAGACTTCAGTAATCTGCACTGTGCCCTTGGAAAAAGCATTGAGGTTCATTAGTGCCTAATGCAACAAGCACAATCACAGAGTGGCAACTTGTCACTGGAGCAAAAGGGAAGAGCAGATGCTGACCTCAGAGCATTGATTAATGGAAGTCTTAAGCAATTTAATTGATATTAATGTTATCATACTGTCTACACCAGTGTTTTCAAAGATATCCACTGATCCTTTTACTTAATAAAAGACCTCTGCAAATACTGGGTCTGATTCACAGTTATCAGCTGAAATTTTGCACCAGCAGAACTTCAGTGCTCTCAGTGAAGGTAGGCCAAATTTAGTGATAGGAGACCAGGAGCAGCAAACTTAGCCTGTACATTTTCTGAGTGTTTTCCAAAGTCTTCAGTTGTGTTTTCAGAGTCTCTGCATTTCTGTTCAAATTCAATTATTCATGTTTGACAGAACCTGCTCTGGCACTATTGTGCTTTTAAAAACTGAAAACTCCTCCAAGGTACAGTACAGAAAAAAACTCCCAGAACCACGCTATTGTCCTTGAAGGAAACACTGCAAGGCTGCTGATTCTGTTACTTCAAGCAGACTGATAGCTTTTTGTCCTATTGTGTCCGTTCATAGTTGCTGAATATATTCTAAAACATCTCAATTACTCTCTATTTTACAGACATTTTTATTAGATCTATAATCTCATGCCTCATATCCTCAGAGGGTCCTCAGTGCTCTGCCATTGCTAAACAATTATCAGGGGGATGTATTTTCTCCCCGATGGATTATAAGCTTTTCTTCCAGAGGCTAGATTTTATTGCACATTTTATGTCAGGACAGCAGAGGCTCACTGTTTCTTAATTGTTCCCACTAGAAGTGAAAAGCATAAATACAGAAAGAAGAGCTGGAGTGATAATCAGGCAAGAGAGAGTGAGGAATTTTTGATGTCCAACATTCTTATAAAAATTCATTTCATGTTCCTGTTGGCCTCTTTCTTGTTGATTCATAGCAGATAAACAGAACACATATCTCTTTTTTCCTCTGTCATAATGCATCAGAGAGGCCAGGCTCCTGTCTTAGCCAGCCTCTTTACTGCAGAATAACAGACTATAGGGTGGCAGATAATTTTGCAAACTTTCATATGTTTGCTGTTCTTTCTGCCCATGCCTTTCACTTCATCCTCTTCATATCCTGAAAAATTTCATCCACCATAGGTAGCCTTAACTCCACAAAAATCACCACTGAAAAAGCTTGTTAATGCTGTCCCCAGAGCATGATATTTCAAATGTCTATTGTGCTTGTACTTTCCACAGCAAAACTACACAGAAATAAATTGCTGTCTTTTAGATAAAGGTGCCAAATTCATTAATCAGCTTTCTAATTAATGTTAAGTCTAAACCTCCATTGTCTCTCCTCCAGTCATCACAGTAGCAATGTCATAGATAAACAAGACTTCTTAGAAGCATTGCACATGACCTGTTTCATTCATATAATGGGCACTTCCAAATAGATACTTTAAGGAATATATATCTTAATGAACTGAAAGGTCAGCATGTGAAGGAATCAGGCTAGACTTCTCAGTGTCAGTATTTGGGAGATATCCTACCAGCTGGCTGCTGTGAAGTTGCCAAGACTATAGACTGCTGACATTCTTTAGTATCAAAGGAGAAGATGGAGAACCTGGAAGTCAACAACACTTTGAGAAATGAAACAGCAAGACAACCACAATAGAATTTCTTAACATAATTCCAGTGGGTCCTTATGGAAGCAAGTAAGAGTGTAGCATTAGATTTTTCACTAAAAGGCCAATCACTACAATGATTTTACTGATTTTGCTGAAAAAATATAAGGTTTGTGTCTGCAAAAGTCTCACAATTTGAGGCTACTGCTGCCAAGTTTTTTCATTTACTCTTCCTTCAATCTGAACACCTTCTTTGCCATGCATTTGACAAGCACTTGAAATACCACTACAAAACAAATGCACACAGATTCAAGCTGTCATCCTTTTGCATAAATGTATTATCTTCAGAAACATCTACATTACTTTGGAGACAAAGTAATTTTTAAAAATATCCCTCAGAGGAGTGATAGGGTGAAATTGTATCACTCTCCAATGGAGTGCCAAAGGCAGTAGCCTCTGTTGGGGGTCACTCACAGATTCTCCCATCCTAACAAAGTGTCTGTGAGGTTGATGTCTGAACGGTGTTACAGCTTTCACAGGTAGGATGTTGGGTCTCTCTCACCACCATAGAAATTGCCTTTTATCTACATAGGGTGCATGAGAGAAGTTGGACCAGGTCCCTGATTAACCACCTATCTCACCAGTAAACTGATTCTTGCCAAGCAGCAAATTTGAGAAGGAGATAAATACTCATGATTCATAATAAAATATTTAATGTTTCCAATTCACTCTTGGGTTTTTTCCCATCCAATTTCTTGCAAATTTCTTTCTTCTTCCTGATTCTGGCAGCTGCCTGTGTGTAGGAAAACCCATGTCTTGGTAAGAAAGGAGCTCATAACCATAGATTTGAAGTGCTCAAGCCTGAAAAGAGATAGCTTTCAGGTTTAGAATGACCATAACCCCAATGTTGTGGGTCTTTCTGTATTGTTTCTTTAAAAGAATAATACAGTTACATGTGGCTCCTTTTGCTATATTTTGCATTTCTGATTTGCCTTCTATTTGGATCTACTTGGGTCTTAGGATAGGAACTGAACATTTGGGAAGGGCAAACTATGAGGGCTGACTGAGTTTCCAACCAAACAGCACAGTGCCTTACACAACATAGCTTGCCATGGGTTGTGCTTCTGTGGGGCAACTGCATTACTTAGTTTTCTACTTTAAATTGAAGATCTCTTTTGATTTGTTGTCTCTCTCTTGTAAAACTAATGTTGTAAAAATGTTTGGGACTGGGTTCTGATGTGCATCTTTGACCATGTGCACAGCTGGCTCTGCATGATCCTGACCCTGAGCTGTTCATGTGAACTGGCTCTGCTAATTCTGGAGCTGGGAGCCTTAGGGTGCTTTCCAGCTAGCATCTGCAGAAGTGCTGCTCAGCCACTCCTTGTGCCACTCAGTCAGCACAGTGGCCCCATGCTGCAGCAGAGGGCTGCTCAAGCTCAGGTCAGCTCACACCAGGGCTCTCTGTGCCCTGCTCCATCCAGCAGAGCTCTGACTGTCCCCCTTTGACACAGTAATGCACGGAGACGCTTTTAGGCAGTTAAGCTGGGTTTGAGTCTCTGTATTTGGTTCTAATATTCTGTGAGTGGCAGAACCAACCTTGTGATGATGGACAATTGTCTGCAGAAAGTGCAGGTTTAGATTGTGTATATCTATGTTTTTATCTGCTTCAGTAGACTACCTTGGGCAGAAATGGTAGTAAAACATTTGCCATACAATTGTGAGAGAAAATGGAGTCAGAAAAGAGGATTTTATCGATCTACTCTGTACATGAGGACCCCAATAGTACCACCAGCCCTGACTGTCCCTGCCCACACTCCTGGGGCTCCCCCACACTTCCCATCCCATGTCAGCCCCCAGGGCCATCAGCCCCTGCTCCAGAGATGCCACAGCAGCACCAGCCTGCAGCTTCCTACAACTCTTGTCTGTCTTGTCCCCATCCCCAGGGCAGTGACCGATGCCGGTGCCCCCTGCTGCCCCTCTCCCAGCCCAGTAGGTACCCAGGCAGTAGCAGCTCTGCTCCTTTGTCTGAACCTGTAGGACATGATGCTAGGAAAAATTACTGAGTTAAAAACTGAGAATGCCAGACATGGGCTGTCAAGAAAAATGAAGATATTCATAAGAAATTAAGCATATGGCTACTAGGTCTGTATTACATTTCATTTCACCTTCACAGAATTACCCCTTCTCCCTGTGAGACAGGCAGGCACTGGGTTAGTGTTACACAGGGGAGCTCACATCTATGCAACTGCCAGAGTATTCTCAGCTGCAATACGCCGACCTGCAACTTTGCAGATGAAATGATTATTTTTGCTGTCAGACCCCCCCGCTCTATTAAAATTCAATTCTATGGTGTAACTCTCCCTATGGACATGTTTTGTTATTTGTTTCCAAGAGGTGACAGAAACATTCATGTGCTTCTAGCAACTGCTGAAACCTAAGAGAAAGAGCTTATAAATTAGCAGCAGCATGCTATAGTATAATAAACTCCTTACTTCTTTTGCTACAATATATGACCATTTTTAGCAGTTTTAAAGCCCAGATATATATTCGTATATTAAATACCATTCTGTGTGCCAAACGTTTTGCTTCCACTGTATTAAAGCATGAGTAAGCCTTTTTTTTTTTTTTTAGGATCACTAAAAGCACCAGCAGTAAATGAAACCCAAGGTGACCAAGGTCCTGCAAGTTTGGAAGTGTTGCCACTTCCCATTATCATCAAGATGTGAAGTTAGAGTGCTGGGAAACCTCTTAAGTGATGATTCTCTTGAGGACAGGAGATGAGAGTCTTAAACTCTGCAGCAATTCAAGGGAAGTCTGTCTCATCAAGCTGCAAGAACCATCAATGCTATTTTGACTGTGTTACCTCAGCATCTGAAGAGAGATAACCCAGTCATTGCATTGAAAATGTCTTGGCATCTAGAGACTTCTTTTTTTTGGAAAAGAATCGTGAAAGAGGTTTAAATAATCTGCCTCTTTCTGGAATTATCTACATTGCCCACGGTTTTTGATGTTTCTGATCAGGCATGTTTTTTGACTTTGATCTGCAAGCTCAGAAAGGCAGACTTGGAATAGTGCATCTGTAGATTTCCATCCTCTCCTAACCCAGATCTTTGCACAGCAGATTAGAGCTGTGTAGCAAGGCTGTCAGCTTTAATGTGACAGATCAGTTTGCCTCCATTTATTCCAAAAACAGTGCCACTGCTTAATTCCCCACAGCTTCAGATTTGATTATACCAACTATGCACCTCCGGTACATTTTGATATCTTTTATGATTCCCAAGTATACCATCTAAATGTACAACTTTCTGAACTCCAGGCTTGTTTTTTTTTATAACCACACAGCATGATGTTTAACATGATGTATTGAATATTAGGGGTGTTTGAGTTTGCATTTCAGAGTAGCCATTTTCATTCAAACATTATGAATATTTGATGTATTTAACTTACTTTATTATTTTAAAGACTGGTTGTGGGGATTATTTCTTCACTTGGTACCTTCAGTATTCTGGCAGTCCTTATATGAATCTAATAAAGGAATTTTCCCCCACTGTATCAATGAGTAAGTGGAAGAGGTTGCTGCTGTGTGTCCTTGCTTAGTTAAGGGCAGAAAACTGCTACCACTCTTTCCTATTAAAACACAGTTGAATTTATATTGGCCCCTGTGCTGAGAGTACTTGCCTGTGTGCAGCTGTTATTAACTCACCATAAATTCAGCAAAAACCTAAATAAGATGCAACATTTCATGCAACATTTTCCATCACAATTTTGAAAGCTTTTCGTAAGTGCTGTTGGCTTATTTTGTCTGTCCTTAATTCCAGTAATATAATAAATCTAAAATACCTGCATGGCATGTTTTAAGGACTTCAATAAGCCAATTAATTGTTCTCTACAAAAAAAACCCCAAACAAAACCAACTACAGAGAATTTAAACATCTCTCATGAAAAGCAGGTAGTCACAGCTGAGGTGATCAGGCAGTTGGACTAGATGATTATTGTAAGTCTCTTCCAACTGAGCACTTCTCGTCTCTTGCTCTTCTCTAATACCAGAACATTTCTAGTTTTCTGGGTTCAATATTTCTTTTTTTTTTTTTTTTTAACTACTTTTGATGAAGTTTCCCTCTTTTATATTTTTTCCTGTACTATTCCTTTTTTATCCTCTTACATGAAGGCAAAGTACCTTTCATGATCAATGAATGAGCAGGTCAATCCCTGGCAATACATCTCCCTTGGCAATGGGCTCTACATATTCTCTGCCATGACCATGATGACAACAATTCCTGAAGAGGACTATAAGCCAACAGCATTCTATGATCATGCTATTTATAGAAGTGTCTTATTATTTTATGTTTGGACAACACCTTGGTTAGTAAAAATTATTTTAATTCAGCTAGAAAATTCTCATTTGTAAAGGAGAAAGCTGTTAGTCTACCATGTTCCTCAGACCTTACTTTAGATATGAGCAGGGAAAATATTTACTTCATTTGACATAAAGTACCAAAAGTAATTCATTTATTGGCTTTCAACCAAAGATTGTAAATGAAACTCTTAACTGTTATTTTTCTCTTATTTTATCATTCAGCCCACTTCAATTTAAATTCCTGAGGATGCAATAATTCCATAAAACCATTGTTGAATATTTATTGCTTCATTCTCAATGGTATCTTCTTAAAGTAGTGGAATTACTATTAATTTTATTTTATTGGTTTGTCACTGGTATTCATTTTGGCAGAGAGTTTCTGCCTCAGCAACTGCCTGTGTTTCAAAAATTCGTTCTTTGGATATATTCTGCACCATCTCTAAAGGCAGCTAGAATAATCAGCCCAACGCAAAAGATGTAAAGAGAGGTCTGGGAGAACAAAGGATAATGAAAATGAAAATAGAAAAGGAAAAAAGTTCATACAGTGTAATCTAGTCTTCAGTTTCAAGTCTGTTAATTTTCCTTTACAAATATGGAGCATAATCCAGTGTCAGCTGTTGTACAGGGCTGCATCACAGTAGTCCTGGATTTCCCCAAAGAATGAGCATAGGCAGATATGTTAGCAGAACAAACTGGTACATGTGGCATGTTACAGAATGTGCCAAGAACAAGCTCTGGGGGAAATCTTCCAGGAGACTAACAGACTCAGGTAAGTTAAAAATTATTTTAGTGCATCTATTGGATCTACCTAGTCCAAGTAACGAGAACATTTGATAATAGCATCTTTGACTATAATGAACAAAGAAAAGAGATATGGTCCTTTGACATAAAACAGAGCAGCAAAGTCATCCATGAGTATGATATGGTATCAAGATAAGATATTTAAAACATGAGTGGGAAACAGAAGCACATAATCTTAAATGGGAAAAAAAAGTGGGAATAAAAAGTCAAGTTAGATAACCCCACCCATTTTCTGCACTTTTAAATCAATGCAGAATTTGTCAGCAGTGGAATTGCATCAGCAAAGATAATCACCCAGGGAAAAAATATGATTGCTTTATGTCACTCAAGGGCTATACATATTTCATGTTAATAAGATTATTTTGGCAGAAAAGAAATACACAATAAAATGCAAAACCACCAAAAATGAAGAGCAAGTATGATACCTAGTAGCAGCTTACTTTTAGTGCTTACGCCTCTGTGTTCAAATAGTAAGTAATGATTCTACAAAAAACTTACTTGGAAGCAACAGAAAGTGACAGAAAGAATCTCTCCAGAAAAAGATATTGGATTCACAGGCTGATGTGCTTACTGTTTTAAAAGCACAACATTCATTTAGACATTTAAAATTCAACAAATGCAATTTATTCAGGGTTTTTTTAAATAGATGTCTAGCATCTTAGAGTTGGTCTCTGTTTTTTCTATGTGCTTATGTCATCAGCATTATATTTCAATAACTCTATGGGGAAATATCCCTGAATATAATTTAATACAGGCATTTGGTGTCTAATTATACTGTGAAACTACAAGTAGAAAAGGCTCCCTTTGAATGAAACGGGTGACAATTTCACCACTGGAAGGGCATTTCCAGCTTCCAGTAGTCAAATGGAAAGTTTCCTTAAGGAAAGTGAGGGGGAAATAGCACAAATATATTATTTTTCTGATGTTTTATATCAAATATTGTTATTAGGCCTTTTTTAAGACTAGCAACCTCCTGGATGGTTTCCAAGGGAGCAAGAGACTATGTAGCAAAAGAGAAGACTTCCTTAGGCAGAGTCATCCTGTTCTGTAAAAGCACCTATCATTTGCAGACCAGTAGACAATAGTATGGCTTCCTATCCCATCAAAAGAAGCTTGCCCCCAACAGATACACTCAGGAGAAGTAGAGAAGAAGGTGACTTTCCCTTTCAGGACTCCTGTCCAGGCTGTGTATGCTACAGGCTACAGGGAGGACCCAGACATCAGATGATAGTTCAGCTGGGATTTTTCCAACATTTTTCCCCCTGTTTTAGGAGGATTGCTTCATGGTATCTAAAACTGCTTGGCATGATATACAGTGCTATTTGGCAAATAGTAAAGGATAGTATAAACACAGCATTTTACATGCTCTTCACGACAATGTAAATCACGATGACCACCACTGGAACTCAGAAATGCAAACTGGTTATAAAACTGGTGTAAGAGCATTGCCAGGCTCTCTCTGGTGATGCTCAGGAACAAAGCTGCCTAACACAGCCACTGTGACTAACCTTCTGCACTGGCAGTGCAGAGAAGAACCTGGCCACACTGGGTAGTGAGGGAAATCACATCACCCACTGCTCTCTTGTGCTGGCAGCACTGACTGACACGTGGCAGCACATTACATGGTCACACGGTCGAGTGGCTGCTGTCCCCAGTCACACCGGCTGGCAGATGCTGCCACCGCTGAGTAAGGACACTTGATCCCCTCATGAATCCTCTCCTGAGCTGCCATGGCTTGCAGCCCAGGATGCTGAAATCTCACGTTACTTTAGCAGAGGGCTGAAGCCTGTAGTGGTTCAGGACTGGACCTACAGCGAGATCTGATGGATCTGCCTTCCAGGACAGTCATCCCTCTCAAGAGAGTGAGGCAGCCAGTTTAAAAAAAAAAAACAGGTTTAGCCATGCAGGTTTCATTCATATCCACACAACTGTCAGAGCCCTGAAATGCTATAACTGAAGTAGTGCCTGCAGTTACAGGAGGCACTGTATTGAACAGTTTCACTATCTGATTTCTGTTTTCAATCCTGCATATTTAATATTGTCTTAATGCACTTGCTTTGAGAGCATTTTCAGCTGGATTATATTTTTGAAGACAAATTTTGTGGACCTGTCATGCAAACTCACAGGTTTTCAGTCACCCAAACTGGTCCAAACTGTGAGAAGCAGATGCTCTCCATGTAGGAGTGAATGCAGAGAGAAATCATAGACTTGAATAAACCCATGCAAAATGACAAGTTTTATATATTCATTTTGGTATACACATTTACATAGGTGGGTGTCATTTCCAATACATAAAGCACAAGGCACAAACAGTAACGTGATTAGAAAATGAAGCATAGATAGAGAATAATAAAGATAATTACTCATAGCCCCTCTGCAAACATACTCAGAGAACAGGACCATGACATGGCTTCTCCAGATATTTTAGCCCTGGATAGTGAAGCTAGTTTTTTGCGTCACTATGCAAAGGAAAATTTCAGAGGCACCTCAGTATGGTGGCAAATGCATCTCATGATTTATTAATTAGAATAGGATTAATCAAAACTATGTATGAAAAGTGAAGGACATGCACAACTGTTCTAAAGATGCATGTTCTTGTAGGATTAGGTAAGGTACTTTTGACTTACTACCTATTTTTGTACTAAAACATTCCAGCATTTTCACTTTAAGTTTGGACCTGCTATGAGAATAAACATTTAGCCTTAACTGCAATGTTTTGTTGCAAAGGTAGACATTGTTTACCACCACTATAATACAAAGCTACTACTAAGAAATGTATGTTAAACGTCTTTTATTTCACTGTCACATTTCACAGTTTAGTAGAAGATAGAAGCTAAAAAGTCTGCACAGTCATGCCTAGTACTGAATCACGTGTACAGATGTGTATTCCATAAATGCTTTGTCTCTGCCAAAGGGGTTTATTTTTCCTCTAATAACTTGTTAAAGAAGATAAAATTCATGTTGCAGAATAGAGAATCGTAAGACTTTGTTAGTTACTAGTGCTAGCTACTTCCCAGTTTGGCTGTTTTTTGGCTTACCTGAAAATTAAAAGGTACCCAGACATTATGCCCCTTTTCACAGTGATTAACATAAAGCAAAACAAAGGGAAGAAAATCTGTGTGTCTGTTTTTCTGGTGAACTGTTTTCCTTTTCTGAGACTATGACCTAAAATAATTTTCTAGTGTGTGTGGTGTTTAACCAATATTACAGACTTGTCCCTATTGCATGCCTAGTTAAGTAGAAATGGATCAAACCTCTTTAGTCAATACGGAGAGCACTTCACACATCAGCTACAGAGCATTCAATGCAATCACACAGAAGAGCATTTCCTGCCATTGATCAACAATAATTCCTGGCATTTACAAGGCATCTTTAATCAGACAGAAAAAATTGCTCTGCAATGGTAATAAATTCCCAGAGTACCCCCCTGAATGAGATGACAAAGTTTTTGATTTACAAGTGAGCAAAGTAAATCATAGAGAAGTGAAAAACTTGCTCAAGGTCAGAGGGCAAATTTTTTGGCAGAGTCCAGAAAAACATCTAACCTTAAAGCCTTTTAGATTTGTGGGAAATAGGAGTAAACTTTGTTACTGTAGTAGATTGTTGGGTTTTAATCTGCTATTTGCTTACTCTGCACAGAGCATAACCTCTCTGTAATGACAATGCAAAACAATGAAGAATCAAGTTTCCATGCAATTATGTTAGATTGCATGTAGATTAGGAAAGGACAGGGAATGCTTGAAGTGTGGAAAACTTTTTAAACTTCAGAACCACTGCTAGCTTTTGAATGAGGAGCTCTAATGCAGAGGCACAGTAGCACAGTCCTGCATTCTAGTTCTGCTGCTACTTGGCAGTATAAGGGACACTCATTCTGAAGAAACATGTAATAGGCTGCACATGAACTACACTCACAGATGAGGTCTCAGTTTAAACAGCAAAAATTCTCTATACAGATACATCTGGGAACAGAACTGGTTTGCAAATGTGTAGATCTGTGAAGAACAGGCTATAAATACCTACACAGATGTCAGAGTATTTGTTTATAATCCAGTTCAGAGCTATGGGACAAAGCATAACTTCTTCAGAGTTGCAAGGAAAAATAATCTGAATAGCAAAAATACTATAAAGATTTTTAGTTATTTTATCACCTTTGCTTTTATTATAAATAGGAGTGATGAACTGTCATGATTAATAGGATTTCTATTTCTGGAGGTTGTAGGGGGTTGAAAACCCTCTTCCTCATGCAAATCAAATTGCAAATTATATTTAAGCCCTAGTACATTTAATAATATAGACAGTTAAAAAAAGATCCTCTCCAGTATACTCTGCATCTTGTTCTGCTCTTTTAGCACCTCAGTCCTTATGGTTTCAAATATGTGCTTTGAGACCTGTTTCACACCCCCGGTTTCTAAATCTTATGTCATTCTTCTTCACAAATTTGAATACAGAAAAAAAAGACGTTTATGGTTTAACATTTTAATAATGCTGCAGTCAGATTTTATTAGTGCTTCTCTGTTACATTTTGCATGAGATAGGAAAGAGTAATGAAGAGAATATCATTGTAGGGTTTAAGGCTTATGAGCTTAATGTATTATGATACAACAAAATGTATTATCTAAAGGTCCCTTTCTCACAAAGGCAAATGACAGCACCATAGATATAGCAATATAAAGCAGCAGTCAACCAGCAATAACATTCTGTAATTGCAAAACCATTTTTGATTAAAATGTAATTTATTAAAAAAAAAATGAAATAAAGCACTTCAGGATTCCTGATCTTGGCTGTCTGCACGGTACGTAGCCTGTGAGAACAGAAATGACCAGCTAAACAGAACCAAGCCTGTTTTGTAAGTTGTCCCCAAGTCTGCAGGCACGTGAGCAGTGCGAGCGCGTTGGGATGTGAGGAACCAGCGGCCCACTAGGGCACAAATGGTTGGAAGGAATGGGAATGGCTTCCTCGGGAAGTCCTCAGGACTGCTGGGGGCTTTCAAACATTCCTGCAGCTGGTAGCAAAAACCTAAGGAAAACCTTACGGCTTTCTTCCTATGCTCTCTTTGCTACCCTAGAAGGCATGAAGATAAATCCAAACGAAAAATGGACAGACATTGCTTAGTGTGGAACCAAATCTACATTAAAGGTAGAAGGTGAAGGGCTCTCTTTTCGCTCACATTCCAACCTGTAATGAACCTTACTCCTTATTAGGATTATCTCCGCAAACCTCTGCTATACTAAGTTTTGGTTCCAGCAGAACTGGTAGTGGTATGTCCAAAAGCATGGGGGGTGTATACGCATATACGTACCCTATATAAGATACGGTGTGTGTGTGTCTATATGCGTGTCTATACGCACATATATAAATAACCTACACCCACACGTCCCCCCCGCGCGCGGGCCCTCAGAGGCAGCGGCGGCGCGCGGGGCCGCGGCGGGCACGCGCACTACCCGGCATGCAGCGGGCGCGGGGCTCGCAGGAAGATGGCGGCGCCGCTGGAGGAGTACGAGAAGGAGGCGGGCTGCGTCCCCATCCTGCACCCGGAGGTGCGAGCGGCCCGCCCGCAGGGAGCGGGGCGCGGCAGCGGGGCTCGGGGCG
>VZTT01032722.1:11351-38179 GCA_013400855.1 Buphagus erythrorhynchus | reverse complement strand
GGCGGCGGTCCCGCCCGCCCCCGTCGGCGGGGGCAGAGGCGCCCCGGGTGGTGCCGCGTTACCGGCCCCGAGCGCAGCGCTCGGCGCCCGCCCCGGCCCGCCTGCCGGGGGAGAGCGGCTCGGAGGAGTGAGTGTTTCCCCTTGGGTTTGGATGGCACTGGTCTGCAGCTCACACGCAGGTCGGGGCTGGCCCCATCCAGCCCAGCGCTCCCCGTGTGGCGTGAGAGCAAGCGGTCTGTTTTTTCCAGTGTGTTGACGATGGGAGAAATGTTTACAGGTAACATGTAGAGGTCATTTCGTGCCATTTTTTTTTTACCCTTCTATTCTGCCGCCTGCCTTCAACAGCATGTGTGTATTCTTGAGGACTAGCATGATTGTTTTGAAACGTATTTTAAATTGCTTAGAAAAGCTTTTACATATGGACTTGTCACCTGATACGTTAAGGACTGTAAGAATTGATTTTTCAGCCTACAGAACAGATAAGTGCATATGTCAGGCTCCAGTTTTTGCTTAACAGATGGTATCTGTTCCTTAAACAGTGTCTTAAAAGACCGTTAGTTTAATTGATGACTGAAAAGGGTCTGTAGGCCTCTATATGCTAGGTCGTGTACCTTACCTACTCTACCTCTCTAAACTGTGCTCAAGACTTTAGAATAGACCAGTCTTTTCTGAAAGGTAATTAGGTAGCAATAAACCCCAAGTAAGTTTCTCCATATTTTTTTGGGGGGGGAGGATTTGTTTGTTTTTATAGTTTTGGTATTTGTTAGTTTGTTTCTGTTTGGTTTTTTTGTTGTTTTTTTGGGGGATTTATTTTAACGAATGTGTATAGATTGTTGCTACACGTTTTTTCAGCCTGACTGGAGTCAGACTAAATGCAGTACCCTCAGTAGCAGTGTCTGATGATTTTCAGAGGTGACACAAGTTTTCAGTAGTGATCCAGACTGTAGGATGTTGATGTTCTTTGAAAGAAAGTGTTCGTAACTTGTGGAAACTTTAGATAGGCAATCTAAGACTAGAAAATGGAATAAAAAGCATTTACAGCTTGTCAGAAATCCATTGTGTTTTAAAGATTGAAGACTAGTGTTTGTTAACTTTAAGTAATTACTGTATAGCAAACTAAAATCTCTCAATTTAAATTGATAGTCTAGCTAGTTAATCTGGTAGAATTTTATACTGTTCCTTTGCATAAAGTTGAATGTGTGCACAAAAGATGGGAAAGGAACTTAATATATGTTGCGTGCTATAGCATCAACTGGAATCTTTTAATATGCAATAAATATCACTAGTTTGGAGGGAGTTTTATTAGATTTTTCCAGAAATGCTGAGTGTCTGACTAGATCTTACTCACACGATAGTGTCTACATGGATTTCAGTGAGTGTTTCCTTATTCCCTAAAGTCTTTGTACAGATAAGCTTTAAAACAAAAGGATGTTTTTCATGTCGGTGGTGAGACAGACTGGCTGTTAACAGACACTCTAGACTCTCTTAAAAGCTTAAGGATTGTGTGCCATAGCAGAGCTGTATTGTGACAGACCTGCCCACTGAACAATGCAGTGCATCTGAGTTCAGTTGTTTTTGAGGGTCAGGGGCCTTCATACATGGTGATTTCCATTTTTAAGAAAATAGCACCATGTCCTTATGTACGTAGTGATGTTGGAACATATAATCAGTTTCAAAAAAAGTGTACATTTAAAACCGATGCTTTTTGTAGAACTGTCAAAATGTTGGCCATTTTTTTGTTTCGTGGTGCTGTTTGTTTTGGGTATCTTTTTCAGGTATTTTTGTATGCTTTTTTATGAGACTTTTGCTTCTTACTGTCTTTTTGTATTGACTAATTTGGATTACTTTCAGATTGTTTGAAGTTTTTGGGGTTTTATTTGTTTTTGTTTTTTTTTTTTTTAAGGGATGTGTTTGTTTTTATCTGGTCTCTAAGATTTTTGCATTTTGCCATTAAATACTATGAATACTGTAGGAAAGAGGTTTTAAGGAATAGTGAAAAATTACTTAAATACATGTCATGAAAGACTCAATTTAAAGTGATTTAGTAATTTCGGTAAGAAGAGGTAGAAACTGATGCAAACATGGATACTTTAGGAAACTTAAGGAGAGAGTGCGATTTGTGTGGTACCTTGCTGACTGAGTTCTTGGACCTCCCTTGCTCCCTCCCTCATGAATTCAAGCTGAACTTAAGTAATAGACTCTTCTTTCCAAGGATATTTATTCTGCCTTATGATAAGTTCAGTTTACTATGACATTATAGATCCCACTTTTCTAGCTGTAAGATTGCTAGTGGAGCAACAAAGCTTCTGAAGATAATTTTAGTGGTCAAGTACAACAAATAATATTAATTGCACATGTAATACTTATAGAATGATCTTATAGTATGTGATAAATGTTTGGAGAACTGCTGGCTAGCTGATATATCTTGGAAATAGTTGTGAGGATTATTCCTGAATTTCGTTGTTCCTAAAAGTCTTGGAGGAGTTAGTCTACTAGACTCGGATTTTTTTCTTTAATGATTTGGACGTAGTATCACAATTGTCAATAATAAAACTTGCAGACAAACAAGATGTATGGGTACTAAGCAGGGAGGATGGAACTGTACAAAACCATCTAGAATTCACGTGAAATTATGCTGGGAAAGCAATACACACCTTAATGCAGCTATATTCAAAGTAGTGTACTGAAGGTAAGGAGCATATGCATGGGATTGTATCCCAAAAGTTATTGACTGATAGCATACAAATATGAACAAGCAGTTCGGCAGAAGTTCTCAGTATAATACTTTGTTTAAAAATGCATAAGAACAAGGAGATGATTTTTTGCCTGAACATGTGGTAATGCTAATGATGAAGTTTTGTCTTCTAAAGTTATTTCTAAAATAGTGTATGGGAAAGAATTAAAAATTATTTTAATAATGCCTTATGGTAAAAGGTCTGCAAAAACCCTTTCACATTATATGAAAGTGAGAGGTATCTTTATTTTTTTCCCCTACGTGAATATTTTCTTACTGAAATCCAGTGCTTTATTCAGTTTGTGCTTAACAAGATCCAGTGACTGGAAAGTGAAGTTGAATGGGATCAAATTGATCAGCACAAGTGGTAAGTGCTGAGGATGAGTAATCATTGTCATGAAGGAAGGAGGGCAGTGGTGGATTATACAGCTGTTGATGTTTTCAGCTGGAATTCAAGGATCTTTCTATAGACCAAATGCAAGTTTTTTAATTCCACAAGTGGATAACTGAGTGGTGTGTCAAATACGTGACTGTAGAGGAGTGTAGACTGTGTTGGAGTGACTGTGATGCATATACATGAATTCTTCAGCAGGATTGGGAAGTGCATGGTCGACCAAAGGGAGCCCCGTGGGTGTAGGTCTTGGACTTGCAGTGTGATATGGTAATTCCATTCTGAGGGGTGCAGAGCACCCTGTGATGGCAGAGTAACACTGGGCTGAGTGGTCCCTGCTGGTTTGTTTCCTTTTCACAATGTTCAGGTTTCTGAGTGTGACAGAATAGCAAGCTCTGCTTCCTTTTATACAGTGTAGCCCTGGTATAAGAATGTTGCTCATGCTGATGATATTTGTTTTCCTCTGATTAAATTATTTTAATAGGCCAACAGACCTTCTGACTTTAAATTCCTTGGATCTTCTAAATAAGAGTAAATTCCTGGCTCTTCTGTGGTAGGTGATGATAGGTTTGGATGTTTTATTCTGAAATTCAAGGGGCGAGGAGGCAGAAGAATTACAGAAAATGGATTTTGCTTGTAATGTTCCTTTGTATTTGAAAAATATTCTAGATGTAAGCCTAGTATGGCCCTAACTGCCAAAGGTATTGCAGCCGTTGAGAGCTGCATCTTTTCCTAAATGGTAAGAACCATTACTGGGGAGGAAGATCTGGATTGTTACTTCAGTGTAGTGCATTTAGCAGTGTCAAGTGGTGTGGGATATATTTGAGAAAGATGGAAGTTTACTGTTTATTACAGACATCTCTTGGCATTTAAAAGATCTTGTCCAAGAACAGTCTTCCTGCAAAGTTGAAAAGCAATTTTAACAGTTATGGACTCTGTTTGACAGGAATTTTTACAGATGGAAGCCATCATTCTTATCTTTTCTCTCGTTGTGGTTCAATTTGTAACTATCTAGGAAGTTAGAAGCATATGTATTTGTATTCCTTGTTGGTGATTTGAAGAAAACAAGTAAACCTTCTGTAAATAGCTTTGCTCTGGTTTTTTTTTCTGTTCAAAATTTCAGTGAAAGGCCTGACTTTACCATCCAGTTCTATTCTCCATGGAGTTCTGTAGATATTGTTGGGATCGTACTGGAGTGCAGATTGCTCTTAATTGTCCTGTACAGATACAGGACTTACTGTGTTGTTTAGTTAGTCAGGATCACTCTGGAGACTAGCCTTGCATTTGTGAGCTCATTCAAAGATCAGGTATCACTTATTATACTGCTTAGAAAGGACAACAGAACTGTGAAGAGTCAGACAAATTAACATACTTGATATTGAAGGTTGAGCCTTGCTTTGTGTATCTTGGATAGCTTCGAGGTTGAGGATGGAGAGGACTGCAGATCTAATCCAACCTTATATCACAGGCTGAAGTTTTTTAAACTAATTATTTTTATTGCCAGAGTACTAATTATAAAGTAAAAAAGAAAATAAAATCCTACGGTAATAGGTCATATTGCGTAACTGGGAAAGTTGCCCTCAAATTTAATTAGTCTCTTTAAGACTTAAACATGTTTCTAGTCTGAATTTAATTTATTTCTGTTCATTACATCTTGTGAGATATCTATCCAAATATAGGTCTCTCTGTATCTATTTAATATGCTGATGATTATCAGATCCCTACACTACTGTTACGGTCTGCGGTCCTCCTGACCCTTTTGAGTCTCTTGTGTTCATTCGTTCTTTCTGTGTTGTGATGGCTTTGCTCTCAGTGCAGTGGCTGTGGCAGGAACTTGGGAGCAGAGCAGTCACACGGCTGTGGCAGTTAACACCCTCTGGATGACCCATCTCTGGAAGTCTTCAAGGCCAGGCTGGATGGGGCTCTGAACCCTTGTGACAGGTGTCCTTGCCCACAGCAGAGGGGTTGGAACTAGATGGGCTTCAAGGTCCCTTCCAACCAAGGCCATCCTATGATTGCTGCTCATCATTCCCCATACATATACTTGTACCGGTCTTATGGGGAGTGTGTCACACTTGTACTCAGATAATGACCATCCCTTCAAGGTAGTTTCTAGGATAGGTCTTTATTTTAGATAGGACTTTGCTTTTGTTGGTACTTAAAAAACCCTAATTTTGTCCTGTCCCAACATTCCCCAAGTTGTATCAGAAAGAGAGTATTAGTTATTCCCCTTTTTCTCTCTCCACACACTCCCTGCCCTCCCATCCCAGTAAGAATTATCTCTGTTGTTTACTTCTAACTTCTAGGTTGCAGGCAGTGGTGAAAGAGGGTGAGTCAAGGTAGAGCCTCTGAAGGATGCTTAGTGTTATCATATTGACACTTCTCTGGGGGTTTCAAATGGGAGCTACTGAAAAAGCCAAGATGGGGTTTTTTTGGAGCATATTCCTTAACTAGGAGAGTATGTATAATAGTCACAAAGCAAATCATGAGAATAAAGCTTGCTCGCCTGTAGTTTCTAATACATGCACGATAGACCACATTAACTTTCATTATATTCTAATTTCTTAATCAAAATATCAGACATTACTAACCCAAACACTTTGGACATTAACTGTGTTTGACCATTGCTACTAATTTATCAAATGAAAGTGACAGGTTTGATTTCCTGTGAGGCCATGGTACTAGTCTTTGCGAGTCTGCTATGTTATTAGTATTTGCTTTTTTGTTGGTTTTATATCAAAACCTAGGAAAGCCATCAATAACTTAAAATGGTAACTGTTAATAACCCATGTCATCTCGCATCCACACTGCAGGACTTTCTTCTGGCTTAATGAATAGCAATATTCACCCCTTTTGGACTATATGGTTGACCCAAACAACCTGTATTTTACAGAAGTTTAATACTTGTTGTTTAAAACGTTTTATTGGGACAATTTAAATTTTCTGGCCAGACTTTATTCTGCACTTACCAAACATTTTCAAATTTTGTGGGTTTGTGTTTTTATTGACAGTTCTGTCATTCTTTGTAATCTTGACAACTTTTGTTAATTTCTTTTATTGCTAGGATGGTGCTTGCCCTTCTAGGGATAGGGAAGTATTGTATCCTTTTACTAGCATTTTATTTTTTCATATTTTCCTAATTTGTCATGGTCATTGCCAACGCTTTACTTGCCATTCTTACAAGATTTTTTTTAATAGTTGTTTTGTTACAGTTGCCTTTGAAACAGTGCAGTTTTTCACCATCTGGTCTTTTTCTCTATGGTAAAGTTGTGGTTTCTTGGGCATCTGGTAAAATACTTAAACTAGTTTTCAACTATTTACAATTTTTGTTCTACATATCTCCTTCTGATTTAAGCAGTAATTGATTTTAAAGCTAAAATTTGTTTTGAGACATCTCTTAATTTATCTCTTAATGCATAAGAGATAAATGTCTGGTTTTACCCAAATTTGTGTTGATTCAGTTTGCCTTTACTTATTAAGCACAGGCCTTATTTCTCTCAGATTTCACAGAAGATTAGTCTTTCAACAGTGCGTGTTTCACTGCTTAGGAAACTAATGAGACTTTATGAATGTGGAAGAAAATTTACAGAATTAAGGAGGAAAATGTTTGTTTGCTGTTTGCTTGAAAATTGAAAAACATTGCCATTGGTACTGACGTGTTTAGATGGGAGCAGTCTCAGTAACTGGTATTTCAGCATGCACACTGTCCTCTGGCTTTTTCAAAGACAGTATGAGATAAAGATTTGACTTTCATGGTGTCCTTGTAGCTGAGAGAAACACTGGGGTATACTACAAATGAGACTGTGGAGCAAAGTAGAAATCTTTGTCTGAAGTCAAAGGGAGTCTGGCTGAATTGAAGCCTTGGGCCTGTCCCGCCCAGTACATGGTGTAACATTAGACTGCAATTTGTCTTGTGCAATTTTGAAATCTAGTAATTTCTTTCTACACTTGTGGGATGCCCTGAGGTATGTAGAAGTGTTTCCTTGATTGTCTCTGTAAGGGAGGAGGTACCAAAAGTGGGGGATAGTAGGCATGCTGTGGTCAGAGCTTGAAAAGCTGCTTAAGATAAGGAGAAGATGACTTAAGAAGGAGGGAGTGCAGTAGCAAGACAGGGAGGACATCAGAGTGTGCTCTGAGAGCACTTGCATTGCTGGCTCTGAGGATGTAATTTTTATGATTGAGTTTAAACTGGTCTCAAGCCATGGTGGAAACCAGACACAGCTCCTCACCCTTCTTGGGGTGAGCTCTTGCAATTGTGTGGCCAGTGGGTGACTTGGGGTGGTACTTGCTTGGTGAGTCTGTGACCTAATCTGACACCTTTACTGTGCTGTTTTGAGAATGGCTAAGAGGTAATGGAGAAAGTGCAGCCAGGACCTGGAGTGTGATCACCTGCCTGATTGCAGGTCACTTTTAGCTTGTCTTAAGCTGATTGTGATTTTGGTGCTTCCAGCTACACTCCTATGCCAGTGGTGCTTGTCTGCTCCCGGGATTAGCCAGTTCAGGGATGTAAATCAGTAGAAAATGCATCCAGTAAAAAAGCCCGCTGTGAATAACCTTCTGCCAGTTCACTCAGCCTACTCAGGGAAGGGTCAAGTGCCCTAAAGCACTGACAGAAGGTAGATGGTGAGCTGGCAATCCTAGTTTGAAAAGTGAGGAGTTGGAGAGAATGGGACCCTTCTCAGTGTTAAACCATGGATTCACTGAGCTGTCTCATTTGCTGAGAAGATTGTTTTATTAGCATGACTAGAAACACCCTTCATGCACTTCCTAGTTGTGGTGGGTTAACCAGCCTGTGTTTATTAAAAGTGGGAATGGGAGCTTGCTCTGCTGGCTGTTGATGTGATGCTCCATTGGCTATTAAAAAGCTGAGATGGGAATGGTGAATTGAATTTTTTTTAAGGATTGTTAGTACAAGTTGTACTAACTTTTTTCTCTGTATCAGCCAAGGAGAAAAGAGCATCTGTAGCTAGGCTGACTCTGTTGTGTGCACTTGCTGGTGATCTAATTCTTGATGGATGGAAAAAACATTTACCTTTGAAAAAGACTTTTAATAATATCATTTTCCGTGAATTTTAAAAAGAGGACTCTTTTTTTCTCCGAGTACCTAAGTATCAGTATTGAGCTAGACACATACTTAAGTGAATTTTTGAAGTTTAGCCCTTTAAAAGAGTGAAATATGTAAATGGTTTTACATTAATCTCATGACTGACTCTCTTAATGCTAGGTCTTTCAGGGATTTTTTTTTAGGTTGATGGCTCTGTAAGCTTGTATGTTGTGAGACCCAGACCTGTGTAAATCACTCAGAAAAAGAATAGTTTCATTTTTGCCAAAGTCCTGAGATTTTTGGCTGAGAATATAATGCAACACTACTTGAAAAGAAAGCCATAGAGATAAATGTACATGTTAATGGAAGTTGCTGACTAAACAAATGCTTTATAGTGAGCTTTACACCATAGCATTTTAAACTTTTAATTTTTTTAACCTTTACAAATGCAAGTAAATGTAGCTCTTTTAAATAGCACTTGCTTTTGATGCTGTGTCTGCTAATACAAAGCCTCTTGAAAAGCCTATTTGTGAAGCTATGGCTTCCTAAAGTATAACTGTTCAATTTAGGAGCATCTTCAAGGAAATTACTAGAAAACAGTTAACTGGTTGGGTGCTTATTTTGAAGAAACGAAACTTATCAGCTGTGCTTTAAATCACATGAGCTCTGACCTCTGCATAGAGCAGTTGGATTAAGGGCTCTAGTTGAGCATCTCTAACTTGTTATGTAAAAAATTAGATCTATGTTGGAGAGTGTGCAGGATTATGCTCTCTGTGCGATGCCTGACTTGCATGTGGGTGGAAATCTGTAGCAGCAAAAGGACTGATTTATGGTGTTTGAGGTGAGGCTTTTCTCAATCTTTTCACCACTTTTTAAAGAAAACATTATCAATTTAAACTATAGATTGATTAAAAATAGATTGAGTATTAGGCACAGATTTATTTCCATTGTTTATGTATTCTATAATTAGCTTCTGTAGGGATTTTCATAAATGCATCTTTTCTTCTAGTGCATCAAGAAACTGTGCAATTAGACCAAAATTGTAGGAGGCAAACTGAACAGACTTCACAAAATGCAGTAAAATGTAAAAAGTAATGGAAAACAGTAACAGAAATACCACTGAATGGAAGTTTATTTTGTCATGTCATACTCATTTTGTGTAATTTAGTGCTATAATAGGGGCAGGGAGAATCCTAATGTATACCTGGTGGTATATATCTGCAAGCCAAACACTGAAGTTTTTTTTTAAATGCATAATTGATCAGTTAATAAAATAAGTGGTATGGCATGCCTTTTTTTTTTTTCCCCACGGAGAATGTAGTCTGGTTTTGGTGGAGATTTTCTCATCCTGGTCCAGACAATCTAACAGCTCATAGCTGCTGAACACTCTGGCTCCTCAAAGTTAAGAACCTACATAGCCCTAGAGAATTCTTAACTTTCTGGGGTAGGTATTTGTGTGAGTATGAGAAGGATCAGACTGTTCCCACTTGATGACAGTCAACAGTTGGATTAACTGTTGCAGCGGTAAATGTTGGGAGAAACTGGTTTCTAGAGAAGAAAAAGCTACTCTTATGAGGGATTAGCTAACAGATTTTAGCCTCTGTTTAGCCTCTGTTTCTGTGACTTTGTGAATTGCAGCGTTAGCTAAAGAGGTAGGGGAAGGAAAGTTACCATAAGGTTTAGAAGAGGATCTTTCATTAAAAAAATTAAAATACCAGAAGTATCTCTTTGTTGTTGTTGTTTGTGTTTGATCAATTTGCTTGTGTTTATTTTGGGAGCATTTTTCTATTAATGTTAGTTCATAAGTGACTAGTCTTTGTGTATATAAATGAATGTGGGTGTTTATAATATGCAAATAACTATATATATAAATTTGTTATAGATTCTTGCACCTTTTTAAAAGTAGGAGGAAAACTGGGAGAGCAAACTATAAAGCACTATATTATAGCAAATGAAGAACAAGGAAATTGAGCACCCAAATATGGGGGAAGGAGTTCTTTTATACTAACCTCTAGTAATTCCTTCTAAATGTAATACACATACATGAGGATTATTATTATTTAGCTTCCCTGAAACAGTTGCAGTCACTTCCAATTTTATGATGATTCTCTGACTGCAGCCAGATATGGAAATAGTGAGTCATCAATTAAAAAAGAAATTATTTTGTTTCTATTAAGAAACAGGTGCAACAGTATGGAATATTTTATGGAAGGTAATACTTCTATTTCTAAATTTTTATTTTAAAATCTGTAAGTATTTTCTCTTTAAGTCTCAATGATCTTGGTTGCCATTCAGCATTTGAGTGTCTGATTTTGATCGTGGTATTGCTCCTTGCAGCAACATTGCATAATGTTGAAGGAAAAGTAGACCTAGCCATCTGTTAATGCCTACCAGAGCCATGTGTGGCAGCTGTAAGCAGCAGTTCTTTCCTCCCTTCCTTATGTCCAAGCAGGCATATTGACCTATTCATATCCTCCTGCTATGTATAATTGTGAATTATGAAATTACTGTCTCAGAATAATTCAGTCTTGGTCATCTTATTCTTTCATGCATGACTGCTTATTTCTTCTGTAAATACTATTCTAAGAATCCTTCTTAAGCTTGTTTCATTTAGGCTTTTTTTTATTGGAAAAGATTAAAAGCTTTGAGTACTGAGGGGAAATGAACATCACTTTATTATGCATTTGGTTGTGAGGAGGACTGATTGGAAATGCCGATATTAGCAGAGCTTCCAAGAATAAACACTTTTCCCCTCTCCTCTCTGTTGTGCATGAAGCTTTTTCCTTTGGAGTTATATTTCGTATTTTGCATTATCTTCTCTCTCCCCATCTTACTGGTCCTGTTTTCCAGAGGAGGTTTGCTTTTTCCTTTGTTGTTTCTTTTTTTACCAAACCATGTCTTTTTTTGTTGTTTTAAAAGCATTATTCTCTTTTCTGTTTTTTTTTTCTACACTGCATTACTTGTGCATCTGTGCAAGCAGTCTGCACATTTTCTGACTAATGAGTAATGACAAAATAGTCACAGATGCATATGAGTGATTAGGGCCTTGTCGAAGGGTAGTCACTGGAGTGGGAGGCTCATCTAGAAGAAGTGATCCTTGGTAGGAACAGGAGAACCAAATAACACACAGATGAGCAGAATTTGTCTTTCTTGCAACCTTCCATACCAGCCAACTCTAGCAATTTCTAAGCAGAATGATTTTCTTCAACCTATCAGCTCAGCTTCTTGGTTATTTAAAAGCTGAAGCTTGTTCTCCATGATTAGTTAGTCAAATTAACAATTAGTAGGTGCATAAATGTTCCTACTACCTTCTGTTGGCTTGCTTTCCCTCTGTCAGTGGCTCTGGAGCCTGTGTTTTCGCTGGAGAAACAGATTCAGCTTGCTGTCCTACTAAAAGATTGAGTTTTATCTGTTTCTTGTTGATCCCCCCTCCCCTGTCCTGTAATGAGAGGAGTGGGCGTGGTGTGACCGCAGCTCCAGTTACCAAAGCTGGCTTGAGTTAGGCGGCAGGAGCATGGAACCAGGAGCAGTGGGGAGTGGGCAGAGGAATGACCTTTGTGTTTTAGCAAAGGTAACAAGTTGCCTCAAGTCCTGCTTGAAAATAGCTCCGTGAAACAGGATGAAACACTTGAAATCTAGTGTTTGCAAATTGCCTATTTTAAATCAGTGACATCAGGCCTCTGCCCCACTACCTTCTTACTAGTTTTCCTGACTCAGCTGGGGAAGAGCCATTGTCACTAACAAATGCACTTGGGTTTCAATTAATTTTCATCTTTTAATTGGCTGTTAAGGTTTATAAACAGTGGATCATCATTGAAAAATTAAATTTCCCTGCAATAAATATTTTCATCAAAAAGGGAAAACATTTTAACATTTGGGAAATGTTGGTGAAGCCATTTGTGAATGCAGTTTATACTCTGGGCTCAAAATGTTATGTTGCTACTTTATTATCAATCTGTCATATCATATGTTTAAAAAGTCATAGTAGTTTCAAGAATTTAAAGTATATTCCTAAAATTTGTGTGAGGGTGTATGAATTTGGGGGAGGTTCATTCTTTTAAGTGGGAATTTAAAAGCCTATACTCGCTATTTTTCACTTTTTTATGCTTGTTTCTGTGCCTTTAATAGTAGAAGGCAGGTAATCTAGATCATTGTAGAATTTAAAAGTTGAGCTTTCTCTTCTGTCCAGCAAGTTGGAGGAAGTAATCTCTAGTTCATGTGCTACTATTTTTTTGTTAACTCTGAAAAGAAATACTGTGTAAATGCCCTAGGTGTGATTTCTTTCTAGTTCAGCTGCTGATGCAGAATGACCCACACGGGCAAATTCCCCCAGGTGCAGCACCACTGCAGTTGGTCCTGCTGGGGCTGAGCAGGCTGTGTGATGCCTGGGCAGAGGGAGCTTTGTTCAGGCAGCCTGCTGTCCAGTTAGAGAGGTGCCCGAGTGTGTTACAGCAGGATCTGATGGTTGTGCCTGCTGAAACCATTGTCTGTGGTAGCAATGCATATAAAAAGAGGTTGTGTTTAATATCGACATGTTTTTAAATGGCAGTCTTTTAAATTGCAATGCTAAAAGTTTAGAAATGGGAAATATGCCCCCTTGAGAAGATACCTGGTTTGTATTCACTCATTGCAGGTCTTCTAAGAGTCTTCTACTTGAGGCTGTCAGTTGTTTTCCTGTTATTGGTACCTTGCCCACTTAGTGGCATAAACCTGTGTTGCATTGTCTTAGTATTAGTCTTTGGTTATTTCTTTCTAATTTATTCTTTCTAGAATAATTAGGAAAAATGATTCTTCTGCATTTATATTCCAATGCCCTAGCCCTGCATGGGAATTTCAGAACCCTGAAACAATTATTTTCAGTTCCTAGTTGCTACCTTGCTTCTTTCATTTTTGCCTTGTCAGCCAAGTGTAGTGTGTAACACCACTATTTGTACTGACTTGGTCCAAATCACCTATCACCAGGTGAATCAAGTATTAATGTGATTCTCAAAATCCAGGTTTTCTTTTCTCCTGATTCCTGATAGCTTTTTGGCTTAGGAACCCAGAGGTTTCTCTGCAGATTACAGCCATAAACCAGGCACTCATAATGCCAGGTAAGAGTTACCTCCATAGAATGGCACTTGCAGTAGCCAGCATGCTACTGTGAGCCACCATGCAGCTGTCAAGTTGCATAAGTAAAAAATTGAGTCTAAGATTGGGAATCTGTGTCCAGGCTGCAGAGAATTGACTATATTGACTGAGAATTCAGATTTTATATACTTTGCTGTGATTTACTGTTAAAAATGTACTTCCAAAATGAGCAGTGTCTTCATATTCTTCTCAGGCACATCTAAAATCATCTTTTTTTCCACAGTTTACGCTGTGGTGTAGAAGACTCCGTGGTATCATTTTGGGGGCTGTGATATTTGTCAAACTTTGGGGATTTTTAGGAATTGTTTCAATTATTTCTGAGCATAAAATATGAACTCTCCCTATGAATTATCTATCTCTGGTTTATCTAGTAGCTGGGGAAAAAAAAAAGGTTTGGTTAAGCTGTTGCCTTTTTCAGATACAAAGCTTTGCTGTGTTTCTGACTTGTAAGAGGATTGGTTGTAACATACGATTTGGATGACGGCAGATGCCCTGTTACATTTTTAGGTTGTCTCTCCTGTAGAGATGGAACAGAGCAGTCTTCCTGTTGGGCTGGCAATGCTTAATTGGTTCATCTAGGTAATTTTTCAGGCTGGGGAAGAAAAATTAAATGCTGCAGAATAACATTGTGGTAAAAAAAAAGAGATATAACCTGCTGATCACTTAGGTACTGTGTGAAATGGAAAAAAAATGGTTTTTTGAAGAAAATGCATGCATAAGAATAAGTGTTTTAGAAATGAAGACTTGCTGCACTAGTCATCAGTGTTAACTGTGTTCTGGTTTTAAGGCTCTAAGTGCTTCAGTTTCTTGAAAGTGTTTTTTAATAAATATTCATAATTTTTCTAACTATATCAATTATTATATTAATTTAGTGCAACAAAAATGTACTTAATGCCTTAGAAATTCTTACTTGAATTTGTTTTCCTCCTGTCTGAAATAGGTATATTGTATGTAATGAATACGAGCATGCTCAACTGAAGTTACTCAGTTTTTAAGTAAATATTGAGAGTTTTCAGATTTGCTGGAACTAGACTAATTTCTTGATGGTTTACTCTGAAGTTATAACTGATAGTCAAAGTTTTTAGACTTCTGCCTAAGTGGTACTTCAGCATGTTGAAATCTAGAAATATTTAAAATGTGAGTTTCAGATGTGATTTTTTTTTTTTAGCCTCTTTGAAAGATAATGTATGTAATAATGTTAGAGTAATATTTTAAAATAGCAGCCAAGATGAGTAAAATCTGAGGGTTAGAGGGCAGTTCACCTAAACTCCCATCCGTTCAATGGAGAGGTTAATGCCCCAGGAAGCCAGAAAAACACTTTGGCTCACTAGCCACAGCTGGGCACAGTAAGAGGTTATTTCTCCATGTGCCCAACATCTCCTTTTGCAGAAATTACTGCCCAGCTGAGAGAGCTTGAGAAATAGGAAGGCCTGCTCCTGCTGGCAATTGGAACTCTCCCTAGCTGTAATACATCTCTTAGTCAGTTGAGCTAACAGGGCAACATACACCTGTAGAGAGAGATAGTAGTGGAGATTTGTGACTGAATCCTTGTTAAGGTTAGGTGCACTGCATGATCATTATCTTGACTCATTTATTTTATTAAAAAAAAATAAAAATCTGTAAAGTATAATTATGAACTAGTTGATCACTCATTTCAGTAACTAAGTGGAAGTTGGAATTGTTTTAATTAAGCACCTTTCATGAGGTGTTTAAAATTTTTTCCAGGTTTAGATTAAAGATAATGATTCTTCTCATGGCAGTGTATGTTGGGGAAAACAGAAAGTAAACAATACATTTTAATGAAATCAACTGAAATGCATTTTTAGAACTTGCAGAGAGACTGCTCCTTTTTTTTTGCTTTTTAATCCATGTTGCAGTTTTCATGCTTTATGTAGCTATGCTGAATTGCATGCCTGGTGCACAGAGGCAATCAGCTATAGCATCTGCAACACATAGAAAATTGTCCAGAAGATGTATAAAATTAATTGTTCAATTTCAGCTTGCTGAGCTTTCATGTGTTTGTAAAGAAAAATGGTGTGTTGCTGCCCTAGTGATGTGTTAGTACAGTGTTTGAATATAGATTCCACCAAGAGAAACACTGAGCCTGGAAGTGTTTTCCCTTCATCAACAGAATTAAGTCAGGGAGCTGTATCTGCCGAAGAACACATCATGGTCATGCCATTTACTTTTGACACCCACAGCTTAAACATCCACAGATAACCTCTGCTATTTGAAATGCAACGTTTATTTGTAGTAACAGAGAGAAACTTTGTCAGTTTATGGCAAATAGCTTTTCTACCTATGTTATGTTGCCTTTATTAAAGCAAAGTAAAGCAACCAAAAAATAAAAACTCAAACCCACTACTACATAAAGAAATTTGTTCTTATTTTTTGTTAGCCTTCTGTAAAAATCTAAGTAGGAAAAAAGTGTAGGATTTGTCAGAACCCTGTGATTGCAAGTTGTGTTTTCTGTAAAGCGTATGAAAAGTGTACTGGGAAATATGGTGGCCTGCTTTCCAAAATGTAGAAATGTATCACTCTTATATTTAGGTGGCTTTACAGTACATTGAACTATGTAGTGGTTTTAATTTTGCTTATAAAATTAATTTTTTTCCCCAGAAACTTGCTGATTTGGGTGTTCTAAAAGTAGGTTTATCTTCTTTAGGAAATAAAACCTCAAAGCCATTACAACCATGGATACAGTGAATCTCTTGGACGGAAAAGCCACATTGATGATTACAGCACTTGGGACATTGTCAAAGCCACACAGTAAGTTTATTTTTGAATGTTAGATTTGTCTGTGTCTGTATCAGTTAGAAACAGTAAAACAGGTTGTGTAAAGTGGAAGATAAACTGTGTTTTTCAATCCAATAGTGGAAGATTTCAGAAATAACCTCTACAAAATTACTATTATGACAAATTTATGATCACAGTATAAAAAATATGGGAGGAATTGTGGTAAGTTGTAAATATAGGTGGTTGCTGGACAGATTGTTGGAAAAGAGAATGCTACTGATGTTTATTTTCCATAGGTGATGATAGGTAAATTTATATGCAAACATAAGTGTTTGATCGATGTATAGATTAGAAAGAATGTGTCTCTAACTTTCATTATCTCTGATTCTGCAGTCTCAGTCCTACTATGAAACTGAGTTTAGTACCGAAGGAGAGCTGTAGGAGTAAACTGAATACAGATTTAATTGCTCTTCTTTATGCAGATGTATTATACAGATTTGTTTGTTCCACAGTCCTGTAGCAGACACTAATTTACAAAACTTTTGAGGAAGTTGTGATGACACTATTTTTTGGTTTGCTACTGTTTGCCATTCAGAAACCATCACCACCATCACTTTTCTTCAGTGAGCTGGGATAGTTCTGTTAATTTTTTTTTATTATTGTATTGTAATTTGAATGCTTAAACCATTATGTATCTTGCAGAGCTACTCGACTTTTTCTTCTTAAGAGAAGATTTTTCTTGCATTTTTTCCTTGCAAAAAAACCTGCGTAAACTGAAAGCAGCTTTGCAGCTCTGCATGTGACACAGGCCCAGTTTAGGCATAGGAAGTATGTACTTTCCTTCACTTTTTGTTTTGATCTGTAAGGAGTTTAGCTTCCTGAAACAGATGTCTGACTCTGCTATTGTTGCTCTAATATTTAATAGTAGCACTGCATCCTATAATACTCACATTAGGGTATTTTTAGAAATTAAAATATTGACATGATATCAAACTAGCTGCTTCTTATAAAAGTATGGAAGTGTGTTTTGCACCAATAGTGGTTTTACAAGTTACCTATTTCTATTCTTGTATGCTCACTGTATGTTTGAAAACCTAAAATATCTTTGTCCCTCTTAACCCTCAGATTTCAGGCTGATCTGTGCTTTCAGCTGAGCTGTTACACTTCTTTTCTGGTCTCCTCATACAAGAACCAACAGCTCTGAGTTGACATCTCACCCCAAGGACTGCAGTTTCATATTGTAGCCCTAATGCTTACTATTGCAGGGAAGGGAGACTGTCAACATTATCACGTTGTGGTACACACACAGCACTTGCCTGACTAGAAGGAGAATTCACAGAATCACAGAATAAACTAGGTTGTGAAAGACCTTTGAGATCATCAAGTCCAAGCTATGATCCAACATTACCTTATCAGCTAAACCATGGCACTGAGTGCATCATCAAGTCTTTTTAAACACCTCCAGTGATAGTGACTCAACCACCTCCCTGTGCAGCCCATTCCAATGCTGAACCACTCTTTCTGTGAAGAATTTTTTTCCAACATGTAGCCTAAACTTCCCCTGGTGCAGCTTGAGGCTGTGTCCTCTCAGTCACACCTTTATTTAAGCATCTACTAGGTTTTGAAGGCCATGTTATAAAATATGTCTGTCATAAAGGGAAAGATCTCTGAAATTTAAGGTAGAAAATAAACCCACCAAATACCATAACACTTGCAGTAAAATAAATAATGCTGCTGCTATATTAATTCAGTGTTCTTGAAAAGATACTTTTTCTACTAAAATGATATAGCTACTTGCATTTATAGAAGCATAACCTATCGCATCCATGTAGAATAATAGGTGATCTTATTGTCTACCTTTTGTCCTCAAATATTAACATTCACTAAGATTAGAGAATCTGCTGATTTTCCCTTACTTTGTAGTTCAGTGCTAGTATAAGAATATTGTCACAAATTTTTTTTTTAAAAAGGGCCACTCATCAGTCTCCTAGAACTCTTCCCCCAAGCAGATCAGTAAGTTGAAGCAAGATGTAGCAAAATATAATAAGAATTATTTTCAGTCTCTTGGTTTGAATGGGTTTTTTTTCCCAAGTCCAATTTCTTTTGGAAAAAATAATTACTAATTAATACATTAATACACTAATTAACATTAATAAAATGTTACTGTTCCAACATATATGAAAATTGAAAGCATAGTTTCTTAAACCTTAAAGATGATAATGATAAAAATGTGATGAAAACATTTAAAACGCATCTATATTTCATATATGCTGTTTGAGTTTAGAATTCTATTTTGCCATGTTTTTATTCACACTAGATTGCACAGAAATAAAACAATGTTAGTAAAATACTGTGCTCAATTTTGATTTTCAGCAAGGAGAGATAAGAGCTTGCAAACTCCTCACATGCTTCCATAAGTATTTGTATGTTGCTTCATATCTTATGGAACTTTTTCAATGCTTTATCTTCTTAATCTGTAAATTAGACACAAATTAACATGATCATATGGTACAAGCTGCAAATATAATAGCTTCTTAAAATCACATTAAGATTTTGTATAGAAAACAGTGGTTTGGCTCATTTAAAAGAGTTTATTGGTATTTGTATTTTTTGTCCATTATGCTCCTTGTAAGTTCTCAAAAAGACTTGGGGCCCTAGGCATATTTTGTATCAAAAATAGTCAGTCTCTGTTTATTTTGCAGAAACTTCTACTGGAGTGTTACAGTGTTTGGTTTTAGTGCCTATTCGTACAAAGAACACTTTTCACTGACTTTGTTGTAAACATGTCCAAGAGCATCTAGATAGCTTTAAAAGTTGCACTGTCTAGGCCCTTCATGCTGCAGATGTTAGAATGTGTGTGTAATTTTTTGCCGTCTTATATTTGGTTATAGCAAAATTGTTTGGTTCAAAGAAAGTCCTCCACTGTGTTTCTGAAAGCAGAAGCAGGCCACTCATCTGTATTTGAAAAACTATTTTCAGAGGAATAGTAAAAAAACCATCCATGCTTGCCTTTGGTTTTCTTCCTCTGTGATATTCAGAGTTCTCACTGGAGCTTCAGGGAGGGAATGCAGTGTTGTTTAAAAAAAAACCCCACACAACAAAACCATTACAAGTGATTTAAAAGCGAAATTTAATGATGGTATGTTGGGTGCATATACTTCTATTGCCTGGCAGCAGTAGCCCACTGTCATCCAAGGCAGCAGTCTTAACTTCTAATATGATGTCTTGGGAAGCATCTGGTGTTAACCTGACAAAGTTACTGCCTTTGTTTTGTTTTAAATCTTTTAAGCTGAGAAACTGAGAAGTAGCTGAAGTTCTCAGGTAGAGAAGCATGTGATGAGCTGTCACTAGGAGAACAAAATTGGAGACACATTAATGCTTGCATTGTGTTCTTCTGTTCTGTTGAGAGTGAATAGACACTTTTGGCTTGTGCGAATTTGATCAAATTCCAGCTTTGTTGTAAGTAAGTTAAATGACCATTATGAACGTGGGTATTAAACATTAATGGTATTAATAAGTGCCTTTGTGACTCTGGAAGATTGATTCTTTGTGCTCAAGTGTTATGATTTCATTATCACAAGATTAACTTTCCTGTTAAGTTTTATTCAATGAGATCATTCAAAATGAAGTTGTGCACATTGTGAAATAGTGCAGCATAAAATATGGATTTATGTTGAATCTCGCCAAGGAAAAAAATTGTTGGATACATGCTTTTTTCTCAGCAGTCATAGCATAACTGATAAAAAAGGTGTATATGGAATAAATCAAATTGATAAGGGTTGGCCAAAGGAACAATTACTCCTGGCTCTTTTCAGCTACTCACAGGAGAGTGGACAGACTGTGACACAGGTACACATCCATTATTCCTCATAATTTGTGCCCATGGGGTTGATTATATTGCTGAAAGTGAAATGTACCTGAACCACATTAGTAATATGGCCACAACTGTCTCGAGAATTTAGGGCTTTGGAACAAATTTAAGAGCTGAATTTCTTTTGTCTTTCAACACTGCTGTTAATAGTCTATTAAGCAGTCTTGAGTTAAACCTTTTATGTTGAAAACAAAACTGTCTTACTGTTAACACAAAAACCTTGAGAATGTGTAAAAGGCCTTCTTAGTATTTACTACCATTATTCATGGGAATGAAATTTCCAAAGAGAAGAAAAGATCGTTTTTCTGTTAATTGCATTTCCAGTTCAAACAGCTTTGGTTTGACTTACAATGATAGCTAGATGAGGGAGTGAGCTCCTGGTTTACCTACTCTTTGTTGGCATGGTGATGTGCTCACTGTAGAGAGATTCCTTCCTATTATTGTGGCCAAATTTAATGTTAATCGTGCTGCAAAGCTGGCAGTGTCTATTTTCAAGAGTCTGTGTTTATAGACAAAAGAATAGAAAATGGATTACATGCTTACAATGCAGAAGGCAGTAGGGTACTGTTTTTGAAAATATTATGGTCAGAATACCTTTAACCTGCAATGACAAATAAAATGTTACTGGTTAGTTACTGAAATGGCTTAGAGACTGTGGTAGCAAAATGAGCTTGCACAATGGTATTTTTGTCCTGGACTAATCCCATTTCTTTCAGAACAAGACAAGCTTAATAATATGCTTTAATTATGCTCCATATTGATGTTTACTGCATCACCCTCTAGAATTCACTCAGATGCTGAGTATTTGTTAGATTAATATACCAGTCTCCTGTGAGGATTTCAGTCTTACTCTCTATAACTCTTCAAGGGTATAGAGCCCTTTATAACACCATTACAAGTGTGATTATGCCGAGTGTCTGAAATAGGTGACTTTGTCATTTTCTAACCTAACAGTGCGTTGTGAGTCTTTGGAGAAGGCAAGGTGAAGTCAGCTGCAGCAAACTGATGGAACAAGACTGTAGGTTGTATATGAGAGAAGAATGCTGCACTTCTGGGACAGAGCTGAAGAAATCATAGCTGCAGCAGATTCAGTGTTTTATTTAATGGTAGAGAGAGCCTGCTGTTTCCTGGAAGAGGAGCAAATTGTTGTAAATCCCTAATGTTTTTGCCAGGCAGATTTTGTCTGTCAAGATCCTTAAGACCTCTTCTGACAATCTAATAAATTAAAGATTCAGAAAATTTTACCTTGTGTGGTGCATCTTTAGTAAACAGTTACGATTGAGTTCAAAATACTAAACGTAAATTGCTAGGAACAGACAAACTGAGGGTGACTTAAATTGAAAAATTGCTATATACCTCAGTATCACTTTTGGGAGGAGCTTTGTTTTCCTGTAAAGGCTGTTCTGATGTATTTGTGAATTTCATGTCCTGTTTTATGGCCATGTACTGTGAGTTGCAGATTGCCTTCTGGTGGGAAGAATGGGAAGTCTATGATGCTAAGCCCAAAAGAAGGAATCCGTTCCTACTATTCCTTCTTATATCTGAAGCCATGCCAGCAGTCTTTGCCCAGGACCTCACAGCAGTGTACTCGTGAATTCTAGAAGGAGGTACTTGTAAACATAAGTGGAGCATAATTGGAGCATTCTATGGGAACTGGCAACAGCATTCTGCCTCAATAGGCAGCAGGGTCACTTATCACAGCTTTCCTTTGCTTTCATACCACTTGAGCCAAGTTCTTCACAAAGTAGCATCTCATTTTCTGTAAGACTAGAGTTTTGCTTTTAATTAAATAACCTGACAAATAACCCTTCCAACCTCCTCCCCACAAAAACCCCCAAAGAATAATCACCCCTCTTCCTCCTTCCCCCAAGACTCACTGTGCTTCTTGGTTATACTTATCTTGGCAGCATGGTCTAACAAAAACTTGGGTAGCAATCAAAGGATACTTTCAAGGAGGTTCATTTTGTGTTGTGTAGTCAGCTTGATAGGACACTCATCTCAAAGCATATGTGCAGTTTGCCATAGCTGCCCAGTAGTGATGTTGTGGTTTATCTGCTGGGCAGCTGAGCCCTGCACAGCTGCTCTCTTGCTTCCCTCTGCTGGGATGGAGAAATTGACCAAAAGGGTAAAGATAAACAAAGTTTAATAGATAAAGAAAAAGCTACACTCACAAACAAAGCAAAAAAAAAGAATTAATTCACTGCTTCCCATGGGCAGGTGGGTGTTCAGCCATGTGCATGTAATGGTTACTTGGGAGGACAAGCACCTTCACTCCAGATGTCCATCCTTTTTCCCTCAGCTTTTATTGCTGAGCACACTGCTATGCAATATTGGATATCTCTTTGGTCATTGGCATCAGCTGTCCCTGCTGTGTCCCCACGCAGCTTCTTGTGCACCCCCAGCCTGCTCACTGGCTGGGCAGCATGAGGAGCAGCAAAGGTCTTGACCCTGTGTCAGCACTGCTCAGCAGTAGCTAAAATATTAGTGTGTTAACGAACACTGCTTTGTTCACAAATACTAAACATAGCCTTATAGGAGCCACTCTGAAGAAGAGTAACTTAATTCGACCCAAAACAAATACATGTAAGGAAAATCCTAATCCATTGCATGAAAGCGTTGCATGATTGCCTCTTGCATTTTTATAGGAGGTTAACATTATTGTATCCTTGTGTTCTTTGTATCTTTCCAATAACTTAGAATATTTTAAAAATTCCTACTTGTTGTTTTGTACTGCTTACTTAAGCAGGATGAGAGTCAGCTAAACTCAGCCTTAGGCAGTCCATTTTTTTTTAGCTGGTGACTGTTGAACCTGATAGCAGGGCTTAGGTGAATTATTTTTTACATTATAGTTTGAACTTGTAGTTTAAGTGAAGGCAGCAGGCTATCTCCAGCAGGAGGGAGTTTCATAACAGCTGACTGGAGTAGAACAGATTGTCAACAAATGGTTGCATTGCCATTCTATATGAATCACTTTCCAGGCTGCCTTCAGACACTGTAATATGGCAGTGTGATACTGTGCTGTAGGAAGATAAGAATTTGTTGTCCTGGTTTCAAAGTCCTTCCCCTATCTCTCCTCCTTTCTCCTGACTCCTTGTTCTTGCCTGACCTAGTTTTTATAGTCCTAACCTGTTTCAGTGGCCCTTCCAGCTGACATGAGAAGTCAGGAATGGTATGTATTTGTTAAGCCAGTTGTACAGGCACTCATCAGGCCACACTACTGATGTAAACTAGGACTTGGTAGATGGCGTGCTTCAAGGCTGGATTGACTTAGAACCTTAGCAGTTTTCTTAGCAGTTGTGTTTCTCTGAGTATGTGTATTTTGTCTAGCTGGTTGCATATTTGTAAGGGATTGTAACCCAAACATCTTCTTCCCACCTGCCCAATGTATTAAAAAAAAAAGCTTTATTGTCAGAATTATTCATGGTTGTTGCTTTTTTACTCAGTCTGAAGGACCACATTTTTACCACTGCATTGCCAGTTGGTATATACTGCATGCAGTTGTCTCTGTTCTGATCTCTTGTAATGTTTGAAAAGATTATGACAACAATTTCCAGCATTTTTCATAGTTTCTCATGCAGCTTTCCTAAGAAATTGAAAACAGCACGATTTAAGTGGGCTGTTATGTCTAATACTTTTTAAATACTGTCCAACTAATTTCTGTGCTTTAAATCTGTGATAGGCTTAGGAAGCATTCCTGAGTTTTGTTGGCTTGAGTCATTTGATCATTCATTATGGGAGCACCATCCAGACTGAGGTTCCATTCAAATACGTGAAAGAAGAAGTAAGAATGGTAGCTACCCTAGGAAGAAGATCTCTGCATCAGTTATGCAAGCTGCTCAAATGGAACAGAACAGACTTTTCTAAGGCTGTCTCTTCTGCAGAAAGTAGAACATAGAAGCAGCATACAAAAAACTTAGTTAAGTTACTCTGAGAGGCTTTTAAAGTTCTGTTTTAGCAGAAGTCAGATATCACAAGGTGGTAAAACAGTGTAAACATCAAGGCAAAAATTATTTAATGTTGGAGTTACCCCTACATTAAATGCTCCAGTGATGTTTATGCTTCCTGATTTTTTTCAACTTTCAAATATATATATAATTTTTTTCAATTGGCAGTACATCTCATTTAATAGTGCTCTTTAATAAAAGAATAAATTTTGCATTAATGTACAGAATTTCAAAGTGCCCTAAAAAAGAAAATGATACTAACTTATATCAGAAATATTGCTATTTGTTGTCTGGAGAAGAATGGGAAATATTTCAGCTGCTAGTGTTTGTAACTGGCTTGATGATCTTATCTTCTGAATTATAGGAATATACCGACAAATCAGCTGACTAAGTTTTATTTGGTCTTCAAGAGCTGGAAAGGAAGGAGAGCTGAATTGGGAGAAACAGATGTAGTGGAGTCCCTGAGAAGTGAACAGTTACTTAAATTTAGTATACTACTGGTAGATATTTTGCCTTGCTCTGCAGTACACTTTCTGTGGACAAAAGTGTTCTGTAATATCTTGATTTGATTAATGTAACTTTTGCCAATGGGAGCTTCTTGTTGCAAGACATTTGTAATCAGATAGAAAAGGAAAGTTTCTTCTTTCCTCTTCTGTTGAAGATTTTGTATTGTGACTGAAAGTATGGTGTTTGCTGAATGCATTTTAATCTAAGGTAACCATTTTGACAAATGCTTATTTTATTCTTCAAGATATGGAATATATGAACGATGTAGAGAGTTGGTGGAAGCTGGTTATGATGTTCGACAACCAGACAAAGAAAACGTAACGCTTCTCCACTGGGCTGCAATCAACAACAGGATAGATCTGGTGAAGTATGTATTACACTTTAAGTTAAACAAAAATCAATTATGTCCTTAAAAATGTTGATTTCTTTTTTTAAGACAACTGAATATCTTTAAATTTGATGTGTCTAATTTGTCCTTTTTTCCTTGACGATATGTCAAAGCTCTTGTCTATTAATGCATCTCTACCACTGTGACATACAGCATTGCATTTTCCTCTATTCTTCTGCTATTTACTAGAGTGCATGTAACTACTGATGTGTCTAACTGTATCTAAAATTCTCTTCTCTTGATGCAGTTCTTGCACTTCAGATTTCTCTGTCTTTAGGGGAATTTAATTTATTTTTGTTTATATCACTTTATTGTCTGCTCTCTCACTCTCTTTTTGAAAGGCACTAGTTAATTTTATTTCCTCAAGATTAAATTATTTAGTGTTTTCTCTTTTTGTTCAAGCCTATCACATCTTTCCTCAAGTATTCTCAATTTCCCCATTATGTACAGTGGATAATTTCATTAAATATGTTGGCTATTAAGCTTGGTACTACAGAGATAAAGTTGTCTACCATTGTGATACTAGATCTCAGTGTCTTGCTTAGCAGGTGTTACTAAGTTCACTATGTAAGATCTTTGCAGTGAAGTAGCTTAGCAGCTTGTGTGTCAGGAGTGCAAGCTTGGAATTAGACTTCTCTTATTTTTAGTATTTCTTCATCCCATCTATTTTGAGACTTGAGATTCAGTGTAGATAACGGTGAAACCCATTGATAAGAAAAACTACAGAACCTTTTTATATTTCTATAAACCAGGGATAAGAGTCTACAACACCATTCTGTTTTCATCATGACACTGATCTATTAGTATCTCTTCAACTCAGTTTTCTAAAAATGCAAAAAATGGCCTTATGTTTCTACAGTTACTTACTTCCTACATTGCTCATCCCCTGTGTAGGGCTTTCTCCAGAAAGGATTTCTTTTCTACTTTTCTTTCTTCTGATAACAGTGACTGCATGTCCTTTGATTCCTCAAGCACTAAATGCAAGTTGAGGTAGTTTTCAAATGCTTGCCAAAGATTTAATGATCCTAATGTGGAGATCAGTGGAAGTATTTTCTTCTTAAGGCAACCGCTTATGAGATCTGCTTGCTTTGAGTGTAAGTAGTTTGCTTAAATAGGACGTGCATGCCTGGTGTCTTCTAGTGGAAGCTTAGATGACTCACTGAGAGTGGGATTGCCCAGTTCTTTCTTTCTTCAGGGACCTTCTCACCTAGAACAAATTTCCTTCTGCAAGATCAGCTTAGACAAGGAGATCAATTTCTCAGTCTGGTTTTGCAGAAAAGTCTTACCAATTTTGTATACTAAAACCGAAATGCAGCGATGAATCTCAACCAAGTCTAAAAACACCCTTAAAGAAACATAAAGTGTTATTTCAATGCACCATCTGGCAGGAGATTGTCGCCTTGTCTTTTCCCAGTTGTCAAACTGCAAGTTCTTCCTTCTAAATAAAACCTACTAACCAGTAAGCAGTTCTGCTGTCAGAATCTGAACGTATTCTGCATTTCTGCAAGGACCAGTGTTTGAACGAAGACAATCTGTTTAGTGTTCACCTCCCCAAGAGTGGCTGTCACATCAGAGAGATGAATCCAAGCTTTGGCTGTGAGTTTCTGTCTTTTTATCTAGACAAGATTTCCTTTGGAGCCCCTTTCCAAGGGGGAGTAAATAGCTCCTCAGTTAGTAGCTGATACGTTACTGTAACAAAATTACTTAATTTCTTTACCTTATGAAGTGCTTTGTGTTTTCACATAGGTGGGACTTTCACAAAATCTTTGGTTTTTCTCATGGAGAAATTAAAAAAACCTGAACTTCTGCAGAAAGATGTCGAAGTTTTGTTCTTTTAGTGTTGGAGACGAGTGGAGTGGACTGTCGTGCATCAATCAGAGCAGATCTTGTTTGTCTTTCACGCTGTTTTTTTTACATTGGCAAATCTGTTGAAGTACTTAATTGTGCCTGGTGGCTCTCAAGCAGCTGTATAAAAACTTTTTCTTTACATGTGTTTAGTCTGACATGCATTTTTCAGTTTCTGTTCCTAAAGGTTCCTAAAAAGGCTGTTTTTGAAATTTCATTCTCTGAATCAATAAGCACT
>VZTT01032722.1:0-11321 GCA_013400855.1 Buphagus erythrorhynchus | reverse complement strand
GAAGGTAGTTACTTAAAAGTAATGTTTTTCAAGTTGTTCTGTTTGTTGCTCTTCTTCTTGCCATGTCTTAAAACACTTAACTGAGTTTGAGATGCCAGAAATTCAATGCTGAGGATTTGAAGGACAGCTCGTGTGGGTGGGAGAGCAGTGTTCATATATACCTGACAGGTATTTTCAAAATGAAAAGTCTGTAGGCACAGGTACTTGAAATCTGCAAACACTTACAAATCTGTAGCTAGGTGGTACTTTCCAAAGGTTAGACAGTATTGAATGAAAAACTAGAAGCCTTCTGGGAAGGCCTGTATTTAGAAACATTAATTTCTTTCTAAAGCACGCATTTTCTTTCACAAAGGAAAGGTAATATCGCCAGTTTAGTGTCCCAGATAAAACAGCAATGAGAACAGTTCACAGAAACATCACAAATTACTATGAATATTAATTGATGCAGTTAAAAATAGGTAACTTCTTTTGTTCTTACAGATAGCTCGTCTTTTTATAAATGTTCTTGAGGGAAAAATAATTTCTATCGCATCATTTAGAAATATTTTTAAAATACTCAGATGTTTTTTGTCCTTTGATTAATAACAATTGNAACTGAATTCTAATACAAACTTAAGAAGAAAAGAAGTATGGAAAAATCTCAGCCCTGCACTAAATGTGTAACTTAAATGTGATTTCTGGGATCAGAGACTTCTGCATGATTATTCCAGTGATGATATAAGCTGCAAGTCTAATGGTATTTAATTTTACTTTTTAGCCAAAATGCTCTAAAACTGGTAGTCTTCTAGCATAATCTTACCAGTAAGTCAGAATTCCATTTAATGCAACAGCCCCATAATATTTAAGAATAGTTTATTAAATACTTCTGTGGTAGCGCAGTTTGTACTACTGTATATAGCAATTATTCTGTTTTACCTTAGACTAAAAGTAGGAAACAGCATAATGTTTAAAATACAGCAGAAGGCATCTCTAGTCTCCCAACCCATGTCAGAAATGCAACAAAATTGAAAGTATATTCATGACCTCTAAAAAGGAAGGTTATATGGAGGCAAGAAAATGTTCTGGTCTTCTGATCTCTAATTGCCTATTTTGCATAACATCAAACATGCTCACCTGTATCCTTTCTATTTAACCAAAGCAAGCAATAATGTTTACTATTTCTGTTATTCCAGATACTATATATCAAAAGGTGCTATTGTTGATCAGCTTGGAGGAGATTTAAATTCTACCCCACTTCACTGGGCAACAAGGTAGGAAAAAGTCTTCTGAAATTTTCTTCTCTGTTTCTTTGCTTAACACGGAGTATGGATAGTTTTATGAAATCGTTGTATTTTATGGGAATACTTTGTACTAGAATTAATTCAGTCTTTGATAACTGCAGAATCACTATGAATGTGGTATGTTTGAACTAAAGGAGCTTTCAGCATATGTTTTTTTCTGATATAGAGGGAGATGATTGCTACAATAAGAAAACACATAAAGTGTAGGCAGCTTACCTTACTCTTACTTCTGAGATCTTATTTTTGTCAAGTCATCTGAAGTTCAGTGGCACTTTTGCAGGTGGGTCGTGGGATGATTTTCTGTGCCATTGTCCTTGCAGTGTTCTATTGCATATGTGGATTTTTTTAAAGATGTACTTAAAATCAGGTTTCTTATGTGGAAGATGGTCAGAGAATGATAAATGGTTGGAAAAATTGAAGACAGCCTTCAAACAGTACCTGCTCCTTCAGACAACCACCTAGAAATAGATGGGAAAGAAACAGTGTCCATATTAATATTTTTAACTGTAGATGGCCAAAAGAGATTTGGAAAATGATCTTTTAGAAGATTTAATGTGTCAAAATAATCTGTTTGCTAAAGGTGAGAACTTGCTTGTTAGCCTCTATTAAAGATTTTAGCTTTTATATTTCTTTTTGTTACAGAATACAGTCTGTGGTTCTGTGTTAATAGCACATCATCTTGACTAAATTTCCTAATGTTCGTTCATACCTGTAATCAGTTCTCTGAAGCATTGTCCAAAGTGGCTTCTGCAAAGTTGAAAAGGTCTTTTGCTCATGTCAGAAACTGTACTGACACTTAGGCTCTGTCTCTAAAAGAAAAATATGCCTATACTCATTATGCCAAGAAGATGCCTAAGTTTTTAAGATAGTAGGAAGAAAATGTAGCCCTTCAGTTTTCCTTTTTTCCCCCTATTATTGTTTTACTACAGTTTTTAAGCCCCACAAAAAGTGAGAGTATCTAGCCAGTTTGACATCTCTTAAAATAGCAGGTTTCATATGTGGTTTGTAACAAGTCGCAGTAGACTAGATTTCTCAGCTATAACCTGTTTTTTTTGTTGACTATCTTTTTTGCTATACAGTACAGTTAAGCAAGTTGCATGTGATGAGTGCACTATATGCATAGAATTTCTCATATGAATGAGTTTGCTTACTCACTTGGAGAATCAGATCATGGCAATTGCCATTTTTAAAGTATGAGTTAGTGGGGGAGTTCTCATAGTGTAATTAACTGCTAAACATATTTATTGTACTTCATTATTCAAATTTTAATAGTTTTACTGTATATAGTTATTCAGTTGTTTGTTTTTTGTGTTTTGTTACATTTAGACAGGGTCACTTATCCATGGTTGTACAGCTGATGAAATATGGGGCAGATCCGTCGCTAATTGATGGAGAAGGATGTAGCTGTATTCATTTGGCTGCCCAGTTTGGACATACTTCGATTGTTGCTTACCTGATAGCAAAGGGACAGGTAAATTTTAAGTAATACCATATTTAAATAGATTGTACTAAAATTTGGAGTAGGAACACAATTGAAACTTACACCTGTCATTAGGAAATGCAAAATATTTGGTTGAATAAATATAAAATTAATTCCATGTCCTTTTTTGTAGACTACAGCGTTGATGTGCCACCTATTAAATTAATTTCCTGCAACAGTTGTCTGAGAACTTTGGCTTTAGTTCACACCTGTCTAACATAGTATATGGAAATTATAATCCTTTATTTCTAATTAATATAATCTTTAAGTGTAACTATGATAATGGTAGCAAGTGTTATAGAATTCTTCATAGAATCATCAGTTATACATGGATAACGAATCTAGTGGCACATCAGTCAACAACATTTAATTTATTGCCGTTCCTAATTACTTCCATGTGTAAATAGCAAACCTTCTTGCTAGCCCCTTATATTATTGCCAGATCTGTAAAGTGTGTATATAACGTGCATTCATTACTGTTCCTGTTTGTCCCATCTGTCATTCTGTCTGCTCAAAAAATCGTTCCTGTTTGCTATGCACCCTGCACTATAATTTGTAGATTTACTCACCCCTAGCCATGTGTCTGAAGCACAAATTTGATTTACTGTATAAGCCATATAGAAAAGTCAAAGCATTACTCTTATATGACAGTCCTACTAATGCTGTTCACACTTCTGTATTCTGCTTATTCTTACAAATACTAAGTGAGATATGATCCAATGAGTCATGTAGAATATAAAATCATTGAGTTTGGTCTGTGTAAAACAAATACTAAATTTGCTGCAGAAAATTATTTATACCTGTACATGTGAAAAACCCCAGGCTATTGCTCCAGGCAGTATTCAGTTTGTATCTATTTGGTAAAACAGTACTTAGTGTATGATAAAGAGTAAGCTAGGCAAAAGAAGAGTCTGATCCTATTTTGTATAATTGCTGTTTTGTAAGAAATAATGATTGGAGAGGAATGCGTATTTATGAGGAGCAAGTTTTGTATTTTCTTCTCAAATTATGTTTAGTTGTATGTGGATTTTATGTTATCAGAGAAAATCTTGCTGATATTATACAAGTGTGAACTTGTTTGAAGCATAGCATTAATAAAGTACTAATAGCCTTTAAAGTAGTCTACTGTGATTATAAAGTCTCCATGTGTTTGTCTTCATGTTTATATACAGATTTTTCTTGTTTATTTGAACATATAATGCTTCAATTCAAAAGAAGTGTATGTCTTTACATGAGTACATACATAAAGACACAAAAATTGCCTTAAGATTTAAAACCTGTTACTTTGAAAACAGCTCTTCTTATTAATGGTTTTTAAAATACTGAGTTTTATTAAATCTGTCAAATATTTTAAAATATGCTTTTAATATTCTTTCCGTGATATAACTTTAAATTAATTTTAACAGTAATTTTTTAACAGCGCTTCAAAAAGTTCAACTTTAAAAATGATGTATTGCTTTGTGTGTTTAAAATCTAGTAATATCGATAGCATTATAATAATCCCTAAAATGATAGTTCTCTAGTTATATTACATACAGAAACTACATTGTTTCTCTAGAAGCTATAGGAGATACATGATTCTATTTTTTGATTTTTCTTTAATTAGTACCGAGGTCACTAATCTCCTCCCTTTATTTCTTTCCCCACCTTCTTGGTGGTGCTGAGATTTGGAAACTTGAACTGCTTTTGCTTCTGTGGGCTTACTCTATATACTGCTACTTCTTTTCCTTTTGCCTTTACAGAGACAAGGTTCCCTTATATCCAAAGAGTAGGCTAGCCCTTGTTCTGAACCTAATTCTAGTACCTGTGTGGCAAAGAACAGCTAAATAAATGGCAAGGGTCAGTGTAGACTGTTGTGCTGTGTTAGTTCAGATCCTGATGCCTTTGTGGATGTGTGTTGTCAAAGAAAAGCCAGTTTTCATAACTGAATAGAAGACTGACAGGTGGATTAAGAAATTGCTCCTACTGGAACCCAGCTTCAGTGTTGCTGTTTCACTTTCTTCTGGGCTGCAGCAGCCAATGGTAAAATGTGCAATCTGAGGCTTGAGTCCAGCCCTCCAACTTCTAGAGTGGGGTGAAGGGGAAGAACTCTTGGTCAGTTGCCCTCTGACTTTGACTGGAAGTGAAACCACTTTCATGCCAGCAAGTACTACTTAGCCAAAAGACAGCAGTGGCTGATAGATGGTGCTTTTTGTTTAGTCACACCTCTTACTGAATTCTGAAAGACTGATAACTGACTGTATCAGAATTTGAACGTGTTGTTTATATCAGTAAGTTGCCTGGGTCAAAATCAAGCCTGGTACAAGTACATGATATAATCAGAAATCAAATAACAGAATCTGTAGCACAGTTCAAGTTTAGGTAAGATCTTTATTTAAAAAAAATGCAAGAAAGAAAAACTGAAAAAGAACTTGAAAGCACTTAAAAATATCCAGTGTACAGTTTGACTGCTTGATATTGTGCTTACGCTACTTAAAATGTCAGAGGCATATCAGGACCTTGCATACACAAACATTCACATGGAATAAGTTAAGATACAGATGTGATATACAAATAGTTGAATAATGTGTTCTCATCCTGTGCATGTGTGAGGTAACTTAATCATAGATAATGAGTGACTGTAAAGTTGCTCATAGGATAATATAATATAAGAAATATTCTAATTCTAAAATTATAGTTTAACTATTTCATACTCGTAGTTCAACTATCACTTTCATGGTTTAACTAGCACTTACTCATCAAGTACATTTTTTTTTTATTCTCCAAGTTGCAATTTTGTATGTTAGTTAAGTAATGTCTAGAGCTGTGTAGGGTCACCTGCTGAGCTATGGCCTAGAAGCAGGTGGCATCTAGGTTGGGAGATGCCAGAATGGTACCAGCAGCCTTGGTTACTTTGGTGCTGTGATCCATGAGCAGTGCTCCTAAGCAGTGTCACCTCACTTGCCACTGAGGCTCCTCTCCACCAAGCTCAGGCTAGTGTTAAGACACTGAACCAACTGTTCTATTTCCTAGGCCAATTCAGAGTACATTTCTTAGAGAATTATAAGTCCAGTTGCATTCTTTCTTATGACTCTCAAGACTGACTGTGTGTTTGATGGACTAGGTATTCAGAACAGAACTTTTGTTTGAAGGAATGAGGTAGGTTCAATTCTTTGTGTTACCTTCCTTGTTGGTCTGTGCTCCATTCTATGGGAATCTTACAAAATCTCTGCTTTTATTCAGTAACTAGCACGTCTTTTCTAAATTAAGAAATATTGTCAGACTTACATCAGCCTTACTGATAAGTCTTCTTTACTAAATGCTTTTAAAGCCTTTTTTTCCTTTTCCTGGGCAACATTTCGTGTGAAAGGGATCTTTTCCTTATGGGGAATAGGATTCTGAACATGGATGTGATGGGTCTTTTCTGTGGAGGTCTGTGTTTTGTGAAATAAGCTGTAATGGTTCTAAAGAGGATCAAGCTCCTGGTTTCTTTCTGTGTGATTTAATGTAATTCTGAGTGGGATCTCTTGATGCATTACTGCTTTTGGAAAGGCTGTATTGTATCACAGTACTGGTTTGATGGTTGCTTGTTAAATGTCCTGGTAAGCCTAATGCTGCTCCGATCTCTAGCTGCTCTTCAGAATCCTTCCTTATCAAGACTTGCTTTCAGAAAGTAGTATTAAGCAACAGAAGAGTTGCTGCAACTCCTTTCCATGCAGAAAACTCTTTCTCCCCACTATTTTTGCCTCTGAAAGCTTTTCGTGCAATCTTGTAATAGTGTCCTAGGATTAAGTCTGGTTATTTTTGCATGTGCAAAGCTTTTTCTCTTTCAGAACCAGAGTTGTACTTTAGAACCAAGAGGAAATTTTGCCAATTGTTGTCCACAGAATTCATACTTGAACCAGAGGCAGAGGGCAACAGTATGTGCAATTTTTGATCATTGCATCACTTATTGTTGGAGTCTTTGGTTCTTGCAGTGCTTGCACCATGTCCTAACAGCACAGACACACCCCTCCATGAGCACTGATCTGTCACTGAGAATTAAACAAGAAAGTAATGCTAAAGTACCTGTTGGGACACACCAGAATGGAAAAAAAGTCTCTTAATATGAACCAGCTGCTGAAGGTTTACTTTTTTGCCTCTGTCCTCTCTTTGGTAAAAAGCAGAAACAGAGCTTCCTTTCTAAAATGTCTCACTTTTGGAGAGTGGAGAAATGGAGAAACAACAAGGAATTTTTAATGAGAGGTTTGTTAGAGCATGTGCCTGCTATCCACAGCTATATCTTTGTTAACGTCTGTACGACAGTGTGCAAGTCAATCTTAGCTGCCTTGCCTCTCGTTAAAGTCCCTTTGAAAAGAGATTTGCCTCAGCCAACACAGCAGCTTAATATGAGTAGTAGCTGTAGCCTGCCTAGGTAACTTATGTGCAGGAAATACTCTGGAGCTCATGGGTTTGGGTTTTTTCTTTTAGCTGAATGTCACGTAATATGCCAAGTGTGGTTTGGATTTGTCAGGTGGAATCATTGAAGGAATTGTTCTACTTACATCCAAACACATGCCTACTGTCACAAAGAGGCACTTTTCTATAAGAAATCTAAAGATGAAAGTAATTTGTACAACCCTCCAAGTATGTTTTTCACACAGTATGAACTGTGAATCAGTCATGCTTCTCAAGGATGAATGAACTTGAGATTGGGCTGTGATTCTAGTTTCCTTCATGATTTCAACCACAGGGGATTAAAGACAGTGCCAGCAGTTGCATGGTCCTGGTAGGCTCAAAAGGATCTAACCTATACGAGTATTGTGGGTAAACAGTTGGATCCTGATCTCAAACCATGTAACTCTTCTGAACAAACAGTACAAGCAAGTAAATAAAGTAACTGTTCTCCTTTCTTCCGTCAACTGTGTTTTTTAATTTTTTTTTTTAAATTAAGCAGCAGAGTAAAAACTCAGAAATATGAAGTTATCTGTAGGCTAGAGGTGTTTTAAAAGCAATTATTTGGAGGAGCTAAGTTGGATTTTCTGGGAAACAACTGCCTGAGTCAGGCTAGCAGCAGCATGAGTGGGGATACCAGGATGCTGGGCATTCATAGACTACTGGAGCAGATAAGGTTCTGGGGCTAATGGAAAGCAGCATCAATCACTTTCTGGGTTTTTGTCAGGAATTTCTCTAGCAGAAGACTTCATTGAAACACTTCCAATCTAATTTTCCTGGTAAGAACTGAAGGAAGTGGTATAGGAGGTGCTATCATAGCTCTGTTGCCTCTAAGGAAAACTCTTCATGTCCTGCATTACGTTAATTTGCAGTGATTTTGTTAGTACTGCTCTGTGAAACCTGCCCAAAATGTGCTTGAGAGTCTAATCTGCCTTGAAGTATGTACGAATTACCAACTTCCCTATGCAGGAAAGAGGAAAAAATGCTTAGATATTAAATCCTTTCTGATGGGTCTAAAGGAGTTGTCTGGGTGGTGCTTTTTTGTCATTCTGTGGCTACCTTCTGTTAAATGTAATAACGTTTTTAATTTTTAATTTATTTTTAGGCATTGGTTTAGTCATCACTCAATTGTAGATCAGTTTTATTTCTGAGCAGGTTGTTTTTATTAATGGCTTTTTTTCAACCTTAAAATTCTCTAGCATCTATTAACTGGATATCCAGATACATAAATACCTTTGGAACTTAGTGAACTAAGGAGTATTGCTTTGCAAGTGGAAAAATAGGTGCAACCAGCATTTAGTAGGATGTAGGATTCAGACAGTAGTATTTACATTAATTTATCAATTATCTTTTCAAATATTGGTGCATTATTTTAATTTTCTTCTGCTTTTTAGTGCTTTTTTATTGCTTTTTAATGCAATAATATACTATCTATATATATATCTCTTTAATGTTGAAGATTAATAGTAAGTTAGAAATTATTGGTGTTACACAGCATGACTGTTTCATAGTTTCCAAAAAAGATTGGAACAGTTATATTTTGGCAATGGTTGTGTTAAAGTTTATTTTCATTTTTTAAATACTATTTGAGTGCTAAAAGCTTGCCAGTTTTTCTTCCAATTCAGATCATTAGTCTTAGAACACTGTTTCTCATTGCAAATGTTGCTTCTGCTGCATCTTGAGTATGCCTGCTTACCCCTCACCATTTTCTTCTATTTTCTTTTTTTTTAGGATGTTGATATGATGGATCAAAATGGAATGACACCTTTAATGTGGGCAGCTTACAGAACACATAGGTAATACATGCAGTTTTGACTTTATCTTAGTGTTAACCAAGTGGCACATAGCAGTGACTGGTTGGTGGGGGGGGTTTGGAAGTTTTTTTTCCTGTTCTTTCCACAGTTGCTATTTTATTTTTCTTCATTTATGCTTTTGTGAACTGGTAGCTCAGCCGGTTCCTCACTCCTGCCAAGCGGGATGAGGAGAATCAGGAGGGTAAAAATGAGAAAACTCATGTGTTGCAATAAGGACAGTTGAACAAATAAAGCAAAATAAGGAATTAATTTGTTACTTCCCATCAGTAGGCAGAAGTTCAGCCATTTCCAGGTCAGCAGGGCTCTGTCACCTGTAACAGTTACTTGGCAAGGCAGATGCTGTAACTCTCCATGTCCTCTGGGTTCTACTTCTCTTCCCCAGCTTTTATTGCTGAGCACACTGCCATGCAATATTGGATATCGTTTTGGTCAGTTGGGGTCAGCTGTCCCAGCTGTGTCCCCTCCCAGCTCCTTGTGCACCCCCAGCCTGCTCACTGGTGGGGCAGCATGAGGAGCAGCAGAGGCCTTGACCCCTGTGTAAGCAATAGCTAAAACATCCCTATGTTATCAATACTGCTTTGGTCACAAATCCAAAACACAGCACTATAGGAGCTACTGTGGAGATTAACTTCATTTCAGCCAAACCCAGTACGGTGACTTTTTCAAGAGAGGAAGTACTATGAAGAAGTGCTCACTAATCCTTCCTATGGCAATGATTGGAAAAAATTGATCAAAAATAATACTTCTCTAAAGAACAATCAATAATTAGATTCTTGTTTGGAAGGGCCTATCTTCATCAGTTGTTGGGAGGAGCACAAACTAGCTCTTAGCAATACCTGCCATTATCAACATTCTCATCCTAATTTATTTTCATCTTCTGGGTTGTGAAGTGGAAACATGTTTTCAACTTCCATTGTTTAAGTATATAATCATGTGCATATTTTTACAAATCTCTTAGTAGTGTTAGATTTTGGTAAACACAAAACTAGAGTTGTAGAACAAATGTTTCTCAGTATCCTGGAATGAGCTGTCTTAGGGAGATCCTTTAAAGTCAACAGAATGGTGGTTGGTTTTGGTGGGAAGAGATTGAGTCATGCATAATTGGCAGCAAAAAACGTCACTTTGTTGTTACATAGTGTACCTGATCAATGATCTTCATAGAAATTGAATGGATCAACAAGAAGTTGAGATGTATTTGAGTTCATCTGTAGATCTAACAAGAATTTTCTTTTCTAGTGTGGATCCAACACGATTACTACTTACATTTAACGTTTCAGTTAATCTGGGAGACAAATATCACAAAAACACAGCATTGCACTGGGCTGTGCTAGCAGGAAATACTACAGTTATTAGTCTTCTGTTAGAAGCTGGAGCTAATGTTGATGCTCAAAATATTAAGGTAAATGTTTGGTCTGTTATAATTGTACGTGGTTTGAGGCAGAAATAACAGAGCCTATGATAAATCTCAAGAATAGGTTATTATTGTGGATATAATGGGATCACGAAGATGAAGCAAAAGCAGTGCCACTAATGTGTCATTTGGCAATTTTTTCCTAACAGTGATGCATAACCACTAGATTTGCACCATAAAAGATACTCAAGTAAATAGTGTAACAATGATTATGTGTAAATATGGGGGAGTGGGGTGTGCAATTAGACTGCATGTGTGGAGACCAGTGTATTTGGATGCAAAATTGGAAACCTGACTGAATATCTTACAGTGAAAATCTGGAGTGACTGTTTGTTTGTTGGAGTGAGATGTGAGACAGTCCTATGCAGAGAGCTGACAAATGCTCTGGTCGGTCTCCCAGTGCCAGTGAGCAAGTTGGAGGCCTGAAAATGCCAGTCTGAGTAAAATAAGCAAATGGGCTCTTTTTTTGCATGTGAACTTAACTTGCCTCATTGCCAGAATTTCTTAACAATGAATCTAAATTCTGTACTAACAGAGCCCATCTCCAGTACATGTTAGACCAGCGAAACAGCTCTTAGAATTTCTGTCATAGACTTGGAGCTTCTCCAGCCTTGGAAGCCTTTGCAATGTGGTTTTGTCCATTACTTCCAGATACTCTGTATAATCAAATTAGATGCATTTTGCTACCCAAGCTGTTTCATCTGTGGTGTCAGAGAAGAATTCACTTTTAGAAAAAGAATTCTCTTACTCAATTTCTCTTCAAATATTTGTATTTTCCACTAAGAGTGTTACAGGCAGAGTGGTTATGCTTGAAACACAGCTGTAACTTAATTTATTTGTCCTTTCACCTTTTTTCTTACTGATCATATGGCTGGGACCTATTTTGCTTGGCCACAAGTGATAGAAATATATATATATATATA
>VZTT01032721.1:52349-62785 GCA_013400855.1 Buphagus erythrorhynchus | reverse complement strand
ATCTTTTAAAACAATATCAAATATATGGAAAAGATCCACCTAGTGCCCTAACTGAATAAGAAAATATGTTTTCAATATTTCTTATCCCTGCCTGGAGTTTGCCCTGTGGGATCTGACAAAAGACCCACTGACTGCACAGCTCCCAGGGCTGGATGTAGGTTTGTGAACAGTGTCCAAGGGCAGAACTTTGCAATGGCAGGACTGTGGGGAATCCCTTGCTGAACCCAAAGCAGCTGACTGTGCCTTGAAACTGAAGGTTTCTGTTATTTTCAGTAAAGTAACAACAAAAGTTTAGGAAACAGACAGGTTTGTTTACAAATTGTGGCTTATCTTTTTAGCACTAGCTTTTATCTTGTGTGTGTTTCTGTGTTTGTTATTGCTATATGGAGAGAAAAGTGGTGGTGGTGGGATGTATATCAGGAAGTGCAAGTGGTGAGGTAAAGCTTTCTTCAAATACCAAGTATTTGAGATTTGTAAAGAAGACACAAGTGCTTGTTCCAGTGTATTTTACAGCTTGATGGTGTAATTTTGGATGGTAGTTGTTGAATCTGAAAGCTTGTTTTTTAATATTATTTTGGATTTTTATCCCATTTCTAATCTACAGTGACAAACCAGATGACTTGACATTGTGTGAACATGTTTTGTGATCAGTCTTAGCTTTTTCCCCAGTTGTATTAATCATTAGGTTAAGACAATCTTCACTGTTGATCTCCTGTAAAAAAGAATAATGTAGGTGTCCTAAAGAGGTCCCTTCAGTTTGCTATTCTATACCTATTTAAATGTTTCTGCTAGGAAAAAAACCCTCAGCAATTGCTAAACTCCTTTCTCTTGCCTTTCCAGTGTAAATTTTCTTTTAACCTTTTGGGAAGGGCTGAGGGTTTCACCACCATGATTTCATATTTAATATAGAATGACCAATGCCTACTGGCATCACTTGCACACCCCATGGCTCCCCTCAGCCCTGGCTCCCCAGACAAGGACTGTGTGCTGCAGGATATTTTGGGTGGATATATTCGTGTGTTGTACCCTGGTTTGTGTCTGGCTGCAATAATAGGAACCCAGGGACAATACCTCTGTCTTCTGTGCTGTGTTACCAGGGATTAAGAGGAATTAGACAGGATCTCCAGTTTGCATGTTTAACCCTTCTGTGGGTGGCTTCCTTGAAGGGAGCTGTGGGCTTGCTGGGAACCAGTAGTCCCTATATATACATATATATATATGTATGTATCGTATATAGTGATGTATGCATCATCTGTGCCAGTTGAGAGGGGGTAACTCCTTGGGAGGTGCACTCCTCTTCAGTTCAACATCTTTCATATGCTTTAAATATGTTCATAGCTCCCAAGGAAGGGAGGAGAAGGGTGTAAATGAAGAAAGTGTATGAGCTTCCAATGAAAGGTTTATTGATTTAAAAATGGAAACACTTGGAGAGGCAGATCAGTGGTCCTGTTAGTGCTTTTTACCTGGGAATGTTAATATCCCCTCAAAAGAGGGGGGATTGTCTTCATCTGCAGACAGGGAGAAATGAGACACTGGGTTTTCTTCTGCTTCATCTTGTGAGTACTTCATGATTGACACTGTTGGGAATCTTGGACTTTCAAGCTGGGGAANATCCCTTGTGCTGGGCACTCCTGCATCCCTTGGGCTGCATCCCTTGTGCTGGGCACTCCTGCATCCCTTGGGCTGCATCCCTTGTGCTGGGCACTCCTGCATCCCTTGGGCTGCATCCCTTGTGCTGGGCACTCCTGCATCCCTTGGGCTGCATCCCTTGTGCTGGGCACTCCTGCATCCCTTGGGCTGCATCCCTTGTGCTGGGCACTCCTGCATCCCTTGGGCTGCATCCCTTGTGCTGGGCACTCCTGCATCCCTTGGGCTGCATCCCTTGTGCTGGGCACTCCTGCATCCCTTGGGCTGCATCCCTTGTGCTGGGCACTCCTGCATCCCTTGGGCTGCATCCCTTGTGCTGGGCACTCCTGCATCCCTTGGGCTGCATCCCTTGTGCTGGGCACTCCTGCATCCCTTGGGCTGCATCCCTTGTGCTGGGCACTCCTGCATCCCTTGGGCTGCATCCCTTGTGCTGGGCACTCCTGCATCCCTTGGGCTGCATCCCTTGTGCTGGGCACCCCTGCATCCCTTGGGCTGCCTCCCTTGGGCTGGGCGCTCCTGCCTCCCTTGGGCTGGGCGCTCCTGCCTCCCTTGTGCTGCATCCCTTGGGCTGGGCGCTCCTGCCTCCCTTGGGCTGGGTGCTGTTTCAGGGGTGTGCTGTCACTCATCAGCCCATGCAGAGAGGAAAAGGGGTGGCCTGGAGGGGCCAGACACTGAAGGTGCTACTTCTCCAGCCAGCTGGCTAATGGAAGCCTTTACATTTAGTAAGGGAATTTGAAAACTTACTTCAGAGAAGTCTTATCTTGGCACGTCTCGTATTTACCAGCACAAATAAGAACAATGGGGTTCTCCTTGTATTCATGCTATTTATAAATCGTTTCATTCTTTAATGATACATGGCACATCAATTGTTGCCTGACAAAGGAAACTGCTTATGAAACATTGGAGTAAACAATGAAAATCTGCTGCCTTGTCCCAGCTCCAAAGACACTTTTTTTTTTTTCCTAAAGCTGATATTGCTGATTCTAAGAAATGTGTAATTATTTAAGTTACTGCTGTCATTTGCACGGTCTGAGAAAGGATCTCTAAGCTGTCCTTGAACTAGAGTGGGAGATGAATGTTCCTTATGTGGAAAACTATTCAAAACCAATTTGTGTGTTTTGGTTCAAAGTTGGCCCTTTTTTCATCCTCTCTAATTTCTTTAATGATTCCGCCTTGCTACATGTTCTTAATATCTAGAATTTCTCATTTCTTTGCTATTATAGCAGCCTTTGGGCATTTTTGCATGTGAGATCACTTCATAATTTTTATGTTAAAAATCACTAGACTTCTAAAAACAACATTCTCGATTACGGAAAATATTATTTTTCATGTGTCTCTTGTGCAAACACTAGAAATAATAGCCAAAAAAACAGGGTAAAATTTTCATGTGCTTATTTTTGCTAAGTGTTAAATTCTTCATAAGACTCTCCAAACGGTTCTTGGGTCCTATCAGTGTTAGTGAGTCCTTATGCCATGTAAAATGATACCCCCAGGGCTGAGGGGAGTGCAGGGTTCTTTCCATGTGTTAGGGGAAGCAGTCAGTGGCTGCCCATTTGCTCCAGAAGTTGGTCACCAAAGCCTGCTTGGTGTCCCCAGCCCTCCCCTGTGCCTTTACAGGGGTGACACTGTGTTGGGGGTGGTGTCTGACATCTTTGCTGCTGTCTTGTCCTGTTTCTCTGAGTCTGCACCTCACCAAAGGATGCTCGTTCCCTTTCGACTGGCAGAAGTTTCCATGTTCTGAGTCTTTCCAAGTCTGAATTGCCACTTCCCACCTCTCCAGGAGCAAGGTGTCCATTTAATTTATATCAAAGCAAGCCCTTGGCATGACATAGCTCTGCTGGCACAGTTTGTTTTAACTGTGTCTAGACTAGCATTACTGTTAGCTCAGTTTGGTTTCTTACTCTGTGCAAGAGACCTTGTGTGGAGGCAAGCCCTAGCACACTCGAGTTCCAATTAAAAAAAGGAATTTATGGTGAGTAAAACTGAAGTGAAACAAAGAGTTTTCCTCACATGTTCCCCAAGTCTGGAAAAGTGGTGCTAGATCAGAATGGTGCATCAGTGCCATACTGATTTGTTTCAGTGAATTTATAGCCTGGCTCAGCTTTGCCAAGAATAATACCAGATACATTAGAGAAACTGTGTCTTTGTTTTGCTGTGGCATTTCTCTCTATTCTAATAAATCTTATTTTTAATTAGACCCTCAGTCTAGACTGTCAGGCAGGTTTGTTTATACTGTGATCTATTTTTGTTTACTTCCTCACAGCAAAAACATTCCAGAAGGACAGTAGAACAGATGGAAACTGATAGCCATGATCATGCTGTAAAAATACATCGAGATGCATTAGTTAATGCAAAGGAATTTCAAAGGGCCTGTTATGAAGTGGTAATTTATGTGCCAACAGCTATGCAAAAAGTAAAGAAAACAAGAGTTGCCTCAGCATTTCATGTCCTGCAGCCGTGACACGTACATGCTGATGGTAGGTAGGCTGTGGCTTCTGTTGACACAATCTTAATAAGGGATTTTGATCTTAAATAAGTGTATGAGGGTTCTTCTGCAATTAATGCAGCCATCCAGACCTACAGACAGAAGGGCATCCAGCAGCTCTGAGGCTCAGGCAGGTGGAAGGAACTTTGGGGGCTCCTTTTGGAGAAGAGCATCTTCTTGCACTTCGTGTCCTCACCCTCTACACTCTGTCCCCCCAAGGCCAAGTTTGGGTTCCCTGAAGTAGCCATGTGAGGGAATATGAGGGCTAAGAGCCCTGTGAAGCTGATTTGGATTCTCTAACAGAGCTGGAACACGAAGACAGGGTTTTTCTCACAGATCTTTAAGTGAAACAAATGGGAATAGGTTTGTGAAGTGCCATATATTGACCCTTGTAAATAGTCCCTCTCCAGCTCTCTTGTAGCCCCTCCACACACTGGAAGGTGCTCTAAAGTCTCCCTGGACTTCTCCAGGCTGAACAACCCCAGCTCTGCCAGCCTGTCTTGACAGAAGAGGTGCTCCAGCCCTCATGACATCTACTTACTAAATTCTGTGTAAGTGGCACTGATAAAACTGAGGAGCTGGAGACTTTGTGTTTTACAAGTTACTTTTGACTCCATTCCAGGCCTTTAGTTGGATCTCTCTTTTATGGGGCATCTTAGGAGTACAGAGCATGACAGTCTCTGATGGGAATGAAGAGAGGATTTATGAGCTGGGTTAGGACAGCAGCCACTTTTGGAGGTCTCCACTCCAAAAGCATCACCACCCATTGCTGTGCTCTCTCCTGGAGAGCAGAGCTGGACCAGCAGCATCCATGTGTGTGTCCTGCCTTTTTGGGAGCAGGGTCTGCAGTGCTGCCTGGGGCTTTCTGCCAGGTGTCACATGTGGAGCTGCTCTGGGCTGGGTCATAACTGCTCTGATACTGCTGCTGATGCAAGTTTATCCTCTACTATTGAAGCAAAAAATAACAAAAGACAACTTTCAACCCAATGAGTTAAGCTAATGAGTGTTAGTTTTGGTTATAAAATCATTTCAAGTTTTTTCCTCAAGGATTTCTCTGGAGATTGTTTGAATGTTAATGCTTCTGAAGCCTTTTCAAGATTTTGTTTGTCTAAAATATAAATGAGAAGAACATTAAGGTTTTAAACAAGTACTTCATGCCTAGTCCTCTTTGGGTTTTAAGGCAAGCATTTCATTTTTGGTAGCTGCAATATAGTCCAGGAGAAGTCTACTAGTTCTAAAAACCTGTATATGATGTTTCACCTACCCAGATGTGTAGTCCTCTTTCTAAGCTATGAGCAGAATTTCTATCCTACTTGTACCAAATTAATTTAAGTAGCATCCAACACTAGATAGCGCTGAATTACACAGAGCCATGCTAATTGGCTTTCAAAACAAGATGTTGTTGTGCAGCATCCTGAAGCATCTGGGGAGAGAAAAAAACAGCAAATTGACATCACAGGGCATGTATGTATATTAAGACAGAAAAAAACTCTAAGCTGGAGGGGTGTTTTTGCCATGGGCACTGTGTATGGGGAAATTTGTGATTCCATTTCCCTTGGAGTGTGCTAGGAGATAAATTGTTTCTTGGAGAGCTGGAGACAGAGCTGAGCTGAGTGCTTTCCATGTCAACTCCTTTCTGGATCATTTTTGATAAATTAAGAGAATTCTCCTGAAATAGTTCAGAGGAATAAATAAGGTGCCAGAGCTGTGCTGCACATCTGTAGTGTATGAGTTTAAAGCTTGACTTTTCCATAGGGGTTTTCTTCTATAATATCACACTTCAGGGTTCCTGGTGTTTTCCCCGTTTTCATTCTTTATTCTTTTCAATACAACATTTCTTTTTAATCTATCAAAATGTCATGCTTCCTGAAATATTGAGGACACGTTGCTGTTACAAGGCTGTTTAGAAACAGAAGGCGAACTCAGTAGTTTATTGTACTCTTACTCTTTTGAGACCTGCATTTCTGAGTGTATTTAAAAGACTTTTTTTTCCTGAGCATGATTCTATTCCCTTTGAAAGTTGCCTTATAAAGTTTTTATGCCTGCTTGCTTTGAGGAAAGAATTTGAACCTTTATGATTTCAGTGAACAAGTTAAAGAAAATCCAGATTTTTAATCCCAGTAGGGTCATGTCAGATTGTCTGGGAACTAATTTATGGTTGTGGTGATTTTCTTACCACTGTTTTGTTTCTTTAGCAGTGCCCTTAACTCCTGCACTTCAGACTTTTGAGGAATTAGCCTGTTTTATTTTATTTTTACTTACACATTTCTAAACTCCAGGTAATTCCTATGGTCAGCATTGAGAGTTGTGTGGGTTTTTTGACATCTGCTTGTTTTTTGGCCAAGCTACCAAGTGGGGTTGCAGTTCCTCAGAATGAGGTGAAGTGATTGTGTTGAGATGGTAATTAATTAAACATATGCACACCAATACCTTGTTATTTCAAGTCCTGGAATTAACAGACTCAGAAGGCTGCCAGCAGAGAGGGGAGGAAGAGGGAGGGGACTTCTTCTTGCAGGGCAGGATGATATGGGGTAGGAGCAAGCTGCACACAAGCCTGCCAAAATGCTTGGATCAGACTAGAGGAACACAGATGGCTGAGGCTGATAAAGGTGTCTCTTATTGTGTTGGGTTTGTTTTTTTTGTTTTTTTTTTCTTTCTCCTCAGCACTGTTTTGAGTTTGTGTGTGAGGGACGGGTAAGAGGGGAGGAAGACAACTGCATTGTGTAATATGTTTATTTTGATACGTTTTACAGCCTAGGAAAGGAGCTGTGTAAATTCAATACTCCTTCTCGGTAGGACGCCAAAGGCTGGAGCTAAGCCCTCCTTTTAGGTCTCTGTAACAAATGAACAATAATGGATCTTCAGGGATTTATGTCATGCTGCCCAGCCTTCAGCTCTTATCTGCTAATAGAAAAATCCCCATCCACTGCTGAAAGCAGCTCCTAAAAGTGGGACTGGGAAGCCCTGGCAGCACGTGCTGCCCCTGCCCATCACCAGCTCTCCTCTACATGGCCCCTCCGTGGCTCCTGGACCCCCAGGTGATTTATCACAGTGGTTATTTATTTACTGCCATGCTTTATGGTGTCTGTGTGCAAACATCAGCTGCAAACATACGTGCCTGTACAGAGGACACACATGTACACATCCTGTCCTGTCCTCCAAGGAGGTGGTGCCCAGCTCCAGTTTGCTTGGAGGAGGAAGCCAGGCACTGCAGGACAGGAATGTGTTAAGGAAGAGCAAGTCCCACAGGCTCTTAATCTGAGCAAAGCCCAGCCCAGCTCTTCTTAGCATTTGTTATTTATTGTTCTAGAAGTTAACTGGTCACTGCTATCTGGAAATGTCATGTCTGAACTTTAAAGCTGCTTGCAGAAATAAATCACTGCCACCAGACGTGGTGGCTGTTCCAAGTCTGTCAGAGCTGTTCCACCCATGAGCAACACCATCCATCAGGGCAAGGCTCAGGAGAAGGGAGTAGAAGCAAGAACTTTTTTTTCCTCCATCTATCTGAAGCAAAATCTTAAAGAGGCAATTTCTTTCGAGGGCCCTAAGATTCTTGTCTTGTAAATGATGGTGATAGCGTAGCTGGAAAATCTGCAAGACGTTCTTCCTGGTGAGCATGGGAGAAAAATGGCACGTGAGACTTCACATTAGGGCAAATAAATTTCATTTTGAATATCTTTTTTTTCAATTTGCAGTCATTAAGTTGAAATATGACAGTTGTTTTTCGTAGAAACTGAGATATTAAAACCCTAATGGCAAAGTCATAGTCCTAATGGTGTAACTGAGCTTCATCCAAATCAGGGCAATGTTTTGGGCTGTTGTCATCTAGATACTCTTTCTGTCCTTCCTTGATCATCCCACATGTATCTGTTTCTAAAACACCCATGGAAATACAGTTTACAACAGTAAAGCTGCCCAAAACTGATGGAGGGAGACAGTTTTTTATTCTGAGGTTTAGTGCCATAAAAATGAATGTGCTTTTCTAATGCCATGAGGTCTCAGATGTACAAAACAGTCTCTTCTAAAAATATACCATAATATGATTATTAATTGTGGCTACCACTATACAAATAGAAAAATAAATGCAGCCCAGCTACATTCCCTTTTCTTAGAAAAAGAAAAAGCTCTTTTGTGTGAGTAAGAAAACGCTCCTTTTTTTTTTTCTGTGAAAATATAACATTGTTATTACAGCTTTGGCTCTCTAAAGGATGTATAAGCACGAGAATCTGGAGTATATGAAAGAAATTATTACTAAACAGTGGACTGGCTTTCCTTTGAGTTATGCTAATTTTCCTCCAGTATAACTCTGTTTTATTTAGTTAAATTGCCCTTAATTTACATTGGTATAACCAAGCAGAAAATAAGGGCCCAAGTACATGAGAAGGACCTTCTACTTGTATAAATTAAAATCTATATTGAAAGTGACACGGGGTAAACACTAAACATCTAACAAAAAGCTTGGCCCTTGCCAAGGAAATAAGGAAATCAAGACATTCTGGAGTCTATAATTAGGCACTTTACATGGCTGGGGCTCTGTAAAAAGGAATGGAAGACAATGGTGTCAGCACAGTGCTCCAAGGAAAAGAACTAGGGATAAATTTTGCTGTGAAGTGGGATGCAGGGCAGCTTAATGGGGAGCAGTTCTGTGGGAGCCTGAGTGGAGAAGTCAAACTCTAGAACATAATTTGTAAGCAAACACACTTCTCCCTGCTCATATAGTTAAAAAAATAATTGAGTATTAATTTAGAGGCTTTCTGCTGTGGCATAGTTTTATAAAGACAAAAATTGGCTGTTTTGTCTGACTCATGTTGGGGTAGGTGCTTGATGTCCACTCTGGGTCCTGCATGCCTTGCTTAAATTAAGTCCCTGTATTTGGGATTTGGCTGATTTTCAGTAGTAGATCCCATAGTAGATGCAGGTTTCTGTTTATACTGGGAATAGCAACCAGCAAATCCTTGTGGAATGCTTGAGAGCAGGTTGGTGGTGGCAGGTCCACCTTTCTGAGGCTCCAACTTCACCTGCAGATGGAAGGGTATGAAATAGACTGTGTGAAATTCAGGGTTCATAAATACTTAATCATATTTAGGTGGCAGTCTCCTGATAAGAAATTCAGTTTACTCATAGTTTTTTTGGTTTTCATTTCAAAAAACTGTATTGGAGTGAAGGAATTGCTTTTAGTAGCCTGAAATATACCTTTTACCACCACTCCAAAATCAATTTTATTATGATTATAGCAAATAATCTGGCTGTGTGTGTATTTCTTCATTTGAAAACTAGAAGGCTGGTGTTTAGAATAAAGGATTCTGAAACAGAAAGAGTGCATTAAATTTCCTCTGCAACTTCCAGAGACATTGATTAATTGGGACAGTCAGCATGGCTTGCTTTTAGAAAGAAAAAGCTTAATGATTAACTAAATTCTTTTTCTGTCCCCCCACTGAGCATATAAAATGGTTATAAAAGAATGTAGAAGAGGCACAGTTGGAGTTGTTGTTGTTGTGCACAATAAAAACACAGGCAAATATTTCACAATATACTAAATGTAGCCAGAAACATTAATTTCCATGTGATAGCTATCAAGATCTTAATATAATCGTGTGTGCTCCAGGTCATTTGATGGTTTTGGGAGAGAAAAGCTGTCACAATCTGTGGGTTTTAGGTTAAGTAACACCTACTTTGAATGATTTACCAACACTTCTTTTTGTGTTTTTCTCTGCTGGAACTGCAAACCAGGGATTTGATAAGTTTTTACAAATTCTAAGCCAAATGACATTGCTCTGGCTTGACATTTCTAAGTGCTTGATGAAAAGCAGAGAGGCTTGAGACGTGCCCTTTCCAATGTGAGACTTTTTTTTTTGTCATCTGGGGAGATGAGAACTTTGTCCTGTAAGTAAGGGAATTGTAACCTTGTCCAGTGCAGTTGACAATGATTATCATATTCCACTTGTAATTCCATGTTGTTGGTTACCACCAGCAATGATTGCATCTTGCTGAAAAGTGTAATTATGTACCTCCTGAGTGAATTCTACACAATACCCAGGGTTTTGGAGATACTGAGGTGTGGGACACCACAATTTTTGCTCCTGTTCAGTAACATCAGTTGCAATTCTCTGCTCTTAAACCAGGGGTCTCGAGAGAAGTTATTTTTGGGAAACTTTGCTCCTTTGGGGAAGAGTTGTCCTTATGTTAGCTGACAGCACTTTGTAGAGTGCTGTGACTCCCCTTTCTTTCTTTCCTTCCCCCTTCTTTCTTTCTTTCCTTCCCCCTTCTTTCTTTCTTTCCTTCCCCCTTCTTTCTTTCTTTCCTT
>VZTT01032721.1:0-52282 GCA_013400855.1 Buphagus erythrorhynchus | reverse complement strand
TCCCCCTTCTTTCCCTCCCAGTGATGTGAAGGAGAACAGTAGGATATAGCTGTGTGATTCACCACAGCTTTACAAGTACAAGAGTTTATGTAATGTAGTGGCAGTCCTGAATCCATTTAATAGATCTTGTGTATAGATTTAGGTGAAAGTTACACCAGGCTACCTTCAATGGGGTGACTTTAATTTATATGTTTTGAAAGATATATCCTATGTTGAACTGCTTTATAAATATGCCATTGTAGGTTTACACAGTCAATGCCTGTCAGTAGCTTCCAGCTCAATGGTTCTCATTCCCTAAAAGTCATTTTCCCTCTAAGATATTAAGCTCAGCCAGTGATAGTTTCCCAATTGCCAGCTTGTGCACACCTAAGCATTTGAAATTCAGTTTTATCACAACAGAGGATGGAATTAGGTCTCTTACAGTGTGTGAATATCTCGTCAGAAGGATTTATGGCTTCAAGTCCAAGCCTAACATATACTTCAGAGGGATTGTTTGTGTTACAGGCTGATAGGTTTTGTCTGGCTCCCTTGGATGTTGAAAACATTGGTGGGGTGGTGACACACTGATGGGATGGTCTGATGGTCTCTCCTCTTGAGGATTTACTGTCTTTTGAGGAATGTAAATTCTACTCCAGGCTGGTTTGCATTCATTTTTATGATGAGAGTGGCTCTATTTTCTGAAAATGGCCTGCACTGGACATTGGTATAAAAGCATTCAGCAGGTGTGGAGCACCTGGACAGTCTCCTAGGACTTGGCTCCTTTCTTGGGGCTGTTTGGGGCTGGGAAAGGATGCCTCTCTAAGGCTGGACCTTGCCTTCAATGGGAAGGGCCACCATACTGTATCCTTGACATAACTGGAGCCACAGAATAACCCATTTTCTTTAGAATTTTCTCTATACTGAGCCTTCATCTATTATTGTTTCGTCTATAAAATTCTGTTATTTGTCCTTATATCTTTTTTCGTGGTTAAACTTAACATTGTTCTTTAGTCAAATGGAAATCATGCTTTTAATTTTTAACAACATGACTTCTGTGTTTTTATTAGCTATTCTTTTGAAGCCAGAAATGTTGCAGTGGTTGGGTTTTACCTGTGCCTTGCAGCAAACCTGCTAAAAATTAAAAAAGTTATTTGAAGATTTAGCTAGTGGTGCAACAGCTCCCTCATTACAGACCTGCCTGGGTGGATAATGGATTCCAGGAATGAGTGGAATGAAGGAATGTAGCTGCATCCCAGGGCTCCAGGACAAGTCAGGGTTGTCCACAGCCACAGTGGTCATTGAGGATGAGCACTTGGCTGATTGCAAAGGGATTTTCCCCAGGCATGGAGGGCTCCTGGTTGGGAGCTCTGGCAGCAGAGCAGAGAAACAGCCAGCTCCTCTTGCAGAGTGTGAGACCCTCCTGTAGGAGAGCTGGGGAGATGAGGTCAGGGCAGGAAAACGGGATGTGTCACCTTCCCCAGGGAAAGAGGTGGAGCCTCTGATCCATTTAAATACCTTTACTGTAGAAGACAGGTACTATTCTTTTTTCTTGAAATTGTATTCTAGTTTTCTCTGTCATTGGTGGCACCCACGGGACTTACACTCCACTGTTAATTAACAAATGTTAATTATCTATTTGTGTGTTTGAGTGAGTAATCATTTGTATTTATTGTTTTTGTTTAACACTTCTTCCTGCTCTGTTACTGGCAGCAGTATTTGATTTATTTCTGTGATTAATTCTTGCCCCTTTGAAATCCACAGAGCCTTTAAAAACAGAAGAAAGAAATCCTAACAATAATAGTAGCATTCAAACTCTTTATCTTCATTTTGTTCCAGTGCAGTGGTGGATATTCCAAATTCTCCATGGTAATAGAGAAGTATTTCAGAAGCAAATATCTTGCCAGATCTTTGCATTTTCACTACAATTATTGCTAAGGAGAAAGAGTACTTTATCAGCCATAGGCTTTGTAGTGCCAGAACACGGATGTTTAAAGCTGATGCAAATGAGAATTCTCTTTCCATTGTGAGTTTACTGCTGAAGCAGGGCAATTTTTTTAAGAACCAGGGTTCTTTTCTTAGGCAGACTTGCCTGGCATGTGTTTGGAGGCGGGTGGTGCAGGGCATCCCTGCAGTTCCTTACAGCAGAGCAGAAAGGTCTCCTTGGCTGGGCTGTCCTGGCACCCAGGATTATGTGCTGTCCCTTTGTGTGCTGCACTCACAGCTCTGCTGCTCAGGGTGACCACAGTGGCACTGTCCTGCTGACCTGGGAAGAGCAAAAAACAGAGCTGAGTGTTGGCTGCTGCAAAGACAAGGAACTGACCAATGATTTTTATGAGTTCAAACCATAGGATGGGTTGGGTCACAAGGGACCATCCAGTTCCTGCTCCCACAAGGACACCTTCCACTAGAGCAGGGTGCTCAGAGCCCCATTCAGCCTGGCCAAATCCAAATCTGTTCAGCATTTATTTTCTTCTTGCACATTTGCTGGTCTCAGGCACACATCTCCCACCTCTGGTGTCACATCTGGCCTCTGCTGTGAGCAGGGAAACAAGTTGTTGCTCCTGGAAGTTCTGCCTGCTCTTTCAGTGGCACGAATAAGGGTTTGTTCCTATGTTGTAAATCTTACAAAATCAAGGGTTTGGAACTGTGGAGCTTCTCTGCATTAATCAAAGGCACATTGGAGTTGCAATAACAAGTACATTGTTTTTCCTGTGATAATGTCGTATTTTTATTGTTTCATTCCTGTAATTTAATCCCATAAGTGACACCCTACATTGTTCTGAATTTAGAATTAGCACTTGTAGCATTAAACTGTTGTAATATCTATTTATTCTACTTTGAGACTTTATGGGATAAACACTACCCTTTCAGAGCAATTATTTATTTATTTATTTTAATCTAGGCTTTTTGTACTAAAAATAGCTCTTGTTGAGTAAGGGGTAGTCATGAATGCAGCACTGTCCTTGACCAGGCTAATTACCAAATACTTCAAATTAAGGATGTTCATCAAGTAAAACCCATGAAAGAAGTGATCTAATAAAAAATTATGTTTAAAGAACTTTCATCTCCAGTGAGATTACTTCCATGGGTCAGTTGAAAACCATTCACCTTTGTCCACTGACATTTAAGAAATTAGTAGCTTGGAGGTACTCGTTATGTTGTAGTTATTTCACACTTGTTTAACTACCACTTGTTTTGCCTGTAATACAGAGGATTAATTCTGGAGAAGTTATGTATGATAGCTAATTTGATATTTAAGACTTCCTTAATTGCTAGGGTAAAGGATTACTGACAATGAAACTTTAAAAGAATTACTATGCCAATTATTAGTAATAAGAAAACCACATCAATTCCCTTTATTAATATGGCATAATGTCTCAGTAAAAGTTTGTGCACCAACCAAGTTTTGCCTGCAAGGCAGGGGAGCTCTGTGAGACCTGGGCAGAATCCAGCCACTCAACTATAATGGAAGACAGAGTGCCTGGAATTGTCTTCATTTGGATTAATGTATTAAGTTTTGTTTTTCATTATTTTTATTAAACTGCTCCCTTCACCAGGGTTTGATGGGCATTCCTGCCAAGATAAGAACATGCATGGTTGGGTGGAAGAAGAAACTAAAAAAACTGTTTCATGCATTTGTGAGAGCTGAACCTTTATGAGAGCATTGCATTTGGGTCTGTCATGGATGTGTATCCTTGTGTCAGCTAAAAAAGTATGTGTAGAGGAGAAGGAATTTAACCTCTCCTTAGAGGCTTCAATGACATTTTCATGTTGACAGATTACTTATTGAGACATCATTTTTGTGTGGATAAACAGCTCAATCCAAATCATGTATCAAGTATTAATTGTGGAAGGTTGTAGGCATGGATAGAAGTGGATATCATCATTACATCATCACCTTTGAAATATTTTTATGGCTGACACTGGAGTTTGTGTTGCTGCTGTGCCCCTGAAAAAGTTGATTTATCTTTGTAAGGATAACGTATGGATAACTCCTGAATGTTTCTTATGATGTGTTCCTCACAGCTTTGTATGTAGCTCAGGAAAATTAGCAGGGAAGCAGAGAAAGGCCACTGTAGGGGAGGATAACCTTGTGGTCCAGGTCCACAATGCTGGGCAGGAGTCCCAGCCCGGGCTGTGTCACACTAAGGGGATTACTCAGTCTGTGCCCTGACAGCTCACCCAAAATGTGTTGGAAATATTTGTCACCTGTTAGTTCAGATTAATCAGCTTTGCACATTTGTGTCTGGCAGGTTGGGAATAGGTGCTGCCAAATTTTCCCCTGCAGTTTGAGAGGCAAACCACCTAGAAGCACAGCCTGTGGGGAAGTTATTCATGCCAGCACTTGAAACCAAACCCCTGCATCTGCCCTGTTTGCTGGGACATGGTCACTAAGGATCAGAGAGCCCCACTGTTTGTTGCCCATGGTCATGTCTGAAGAAAGTTTTCTATTCATTTGACTTTGAAATACGACTTTTAACTAAAGGAGTGCTAAAGATTGGGACTCTGTCAGTTAAATATTGTGCTGATTAGCTGCTTGGTGTAGTTAAAGAGCCCACTTAACAAGAATATAACCTCTCTACTGTAAAAGAACCATCTGCGTGGGTAGTGTTTGTACTGCACTGTTTTGAAGCATAATGGAGACAATAGAATAAGCAAACTAAATTTTTGCTGCCTTCTAGATGATCTTACTCAGTTCTGAAAGCTACCTGCTTGGCTCTGAAGCATAGCTGCTAAAGCTATTCAATCCATATTACAGGATACTTTGCTATTATAGTGATTGTTTCTACTAATGATTGTGGTTCCTACACCCAAAGGATTTTTAAACTGGTATAAAAGACACAGCAAATTCTTAAATAAGCAAAAAGGAATAAAGATGCAGGAGTTAAGATTCAAAAGGATGATGCCTATGAGAGGAATCCTTGCTGCATGGACCAGGAGAACTGCCCAGAGCTGCAGGGGGTTGTATTGGGAGGAACAGGAAGTTTTAGGCACAGAACACCTGGGGTAGCTCTGGAGACATAACCAAACTGGAGCTGATGCCTGTCAGATAGAAGTGATGGTGCCTCAGGTGAATAAATATTAACTGAGCTGTGTGATTCATGTAACTTTCTGATTAATGACAGAAGATGTCATGTGTAACTTAGATGTAACTTACTTTCAGTGTTTAAGTGTCTACCTGTGTCTTAGCACTGCTGATATGGATAAACACTATCTCCTAAAAAAGCTTGTTAGAAATTTGTCCTTATCCCTGTTTCATTGCATGCAGATATTAACTTCAAATTAATATTTTATATATTTCATTCAAAATTTGTCTTAAACTGTCCCAAATGAAAGCAAATACTTGGTTGCCCACATAATATGATTTTTAAAAGCTTTGGAGATTTTTGTCTTATATGAGCCTGCTTTTAGAGACATAGTTCAGTTGTGTTCTTGTGAGCTGCAGGAGATTATTCATTTCTTAGAGGCAATCAAGTTTTTCTTACTAAACTTGCTGTTGACAAGTGGCTTTTTTAAGTGTAATGCTCTTAGAAGGTCGTTTGACTTTTGAGGGTTATTCACGTTGTTAGCCTAAACACTAAAACCTTGTGTCCTTGGGTTCTGATTAGTGACACTTTAATAAAGTCATTTGAAGTTCAGTAGACTGAATTTTCCACCTTTTCTGATGTTTCTATGGTCACAGGGAAGCGACCTGTGTTCAATCTTTTAAATGCAAATCTTTTGAAAGTTACTGTGCAATTTTGTGTACCAGGTTTCTTCATGGGTTACAGAAAGCCCTCCTATTTTTAAAACAGCTACAGCAGTGTCTTTTCTCTTTTCTGCTTTCCTCCTCTCTTTCTTTCTAGTGATGTGACAGCAATTGACTAAACTTGGGTCTTTTGGGATAACAAAGGGTAGAGAAAAATCTTAAAGGTTTTTATTGCCTCACTTGTTTTTTTGGCAGGGCCAGGACAGATGAAGGCCTTTCCACTTGATTAGATAATAAGGCTAACGTGGTCTTTGAGTGAAAAATATCTTTGCATTCTGCTCTTCTTTTTTCACCAACCCCCAAAAAAGAGAGGGGGGTGGCGAAGGAGAATACTATGCCTAATCAGCAACAATTAAATCTTTCATGGGGAACTCACTTTGGAGGAATTAATGCATTTTGTATTGCCTAACAACTCGAGGGGAACATTAACAACACGTGAGAACTGAGGGGAAGAAAAATGATGTGGTTTTTTTTTTTTTTTTGGTTCTTAAGGAGCAGGGAAGGGCAGGTCATTGACTTGATTTTCATGGGAAGATTGACTCCGGAGCGCTCGCATATCCAGGAGCGGAGCGAGGGGGCACTGACAGCTGGGGTCTGGGGAGGGGGAGCAGGGATTGCTCCATGGCTTGGTGGGGAACAACAAGGGGAGCTGGAAAACAAAGCCCAGAGAGAGGGAAGAACAGTAGCTGCAGTGTCCCGGGCTCCTTGGTGGTGGGTGTGTGTGCTGGGCTTGGGCTCACTGAGCTGTGCTGCAGGAATATCAGTATAATGGAAGGGGCTGCCCTGCAGTGAGGGCCAGTCTGCTGAAAAAGAGGCTGGAGAAGTTGTGCCATGTCCCCCCATGTGTAATAGAGGGTGCTCAGCCAGCCCTTTCACACCTTCTCGCTCTTGCCAAAGAAATCTGGGAATCCAGGTGTGCTTTGCCAAGATTTCCTTGTAAGTTCTACAGGCTAAGAACAATAACTAAAGGTGTTTTTAAAAAATTATTATTTTCAGTATTTCTTTCGTCTGACACCTGCTTTGCTTGTGCTCTGTGATTAGAAATAATCTGAGGTGTGCTCAGGTAAATACACCAGTCCATCTATTCCCCCTTCCCAGATCCTGGATGTGGACACAGGATGGATATTCATCCAGCCTTGTCACCCCCTCTCCTCAGAGGGAACAATGCTCTTGTGACCCTCCTGCCTCTGCCAGCACGTCCCAGACTTTTCCCTCCTCCTCCTCCCTTCTCTCATTCCCAAAACAGTCACAGCCTGCAAGACCTTGAGTTGTCATTTGTCTCCTTTTATCCCATTAATCCCGTGTCCTTCTCATCCCTCCCTCTACCTCTGCCATTATTTCCCACCCTCACTGGGTGCCAGCAGCTCTATCCCCAGCCAAGTTTCCCTTTTGCAGTGGTTTTTCCAACTTTTTCCTCAGGGAGATTTTGGTCCCTTTTGAGCATCATATGTGGGATACAAGATTGTTATTCAAAACTATTTTTTTTTCCCTTAAGAAGTCCACACTTCAAGGTGCAATTCATTAAAGCCTAATCTCATAAGCTATTAAAATAACTTCAAGCCAAATTAAACTTGTGTGTGGTTTTGCAGGTAAAGCATGGAAAGAGCCAAAACAAACAAGTTTGGCCCTTAAATGTTTCCTAAGACAGGACTGTCTCCACTCCTTTAGGCTTTCACCATGGACCCAGGCTTTATTTTGGGCTCCAAAATGTTGACACCCTTTGGAGCAGCTGAGCAAAAACCCTCTCCTTGCTCAGGGTCCCACACCTGGTTGTGTGACCCAGTCGTGAAGGTTTCACTATTGCAAACAGAAAAACCACCACCTAAAATCTCAGAACATTTCCTTTTTTTCTTTTTCTTTTTTTTTTTGGTTTTCACCACTTAACCAAGTTTTGGCAGCAAAAGCCTTGTCGGCTGTGTCAGAAGTTTCTTCATTCAGTTAATTCAAGTCATTTTTTCCTGGGAAACTGATTGGAAGCTGGAAAAAACTGAGAAATAATAATTTCCTCTCCCAAAAATAATGAAGAAACTGTGAGGAAATGAGATCTGCTAGTTGTGTGCTCCTGGAGAGCAGCGTGACAAGAGGTGATGGCTGGGTTTTCCCTTCCAGTCTCTGAGGCCAAGGGAAAGGCAAGGAGGTAGGAGCTGTCTGCTAGTAACTTTTTTCTGACTCACAAACCTTTTTTTGTCTACTTCTCTGTATTTTTCAGGCAATTTAGCACGATGAGTATGGCTTCATAGATGACAATACAGTTAAGTACATCTTTGTAGCCTGATCTTAGAGCCAAATTTTCATTATTTCTTTTGAATTGCCTGTAGTGGGCTTGTGAATATGTATCGTGATATGCAAACATATGAAAGCTGTTTGTTTTATTTAGATGTGTATGTGATGTTCCTCTGAGAAGTGCTACCTCCCTTAATAAGCAATACTTTTTACTGTTTATTTTTGGCTTTTTTTTTTTTAAATTGTTCTATCATTAATTGCTCAGTTGGTCTTGTGAAAGCATTCTTTAATTTTTTTATTCTTTTAAACTCTTGTGAAGTCCATCAGCTGAATATTCCTTTTTAAAGAGCTGAGGTTCTTTTCACGCATGCAGCCCTTAATTTACAGAGTTGCTCTGAATTGGAGCTGTTCTCTGCAAAGGCACAGAGCAGCAATCCAAGGCAAAGTCCATGGTTTTTGATGCTGGCTGAAAGCAAACCGACCCACACTGCCCAGCATCCAAAAAACCCTGGGGTTAGTGCTGCACAAAGATCACTATAGGAAGTGGCTGAGTTGTTTCTTTTTTCTTTTCTAGCGCTGTCTTTTATCTGAATCCCCGCTTTGCTTGAGCTTTAGAAGTCAAATGAGCAGAAGAAATGCAGTAGATGATTTGAGATGTGTGTGGGAAGAATGGGAGCTGAAAGATTGGCTTTTTCTGAGGACTTCGCTCAGTTCCTGCCTTCCCAAAGAGACCGCGGGGAGGTTATTCTTCCTGACTGCATCTCTGCAGCAGGATAATTGCTTTGAGGATGGTGCTGTGGACAAACAGTTATTTCAGATTGTCTCTGTTTTAATGGTGGTTAAAAAAAAAACCCAAAAAAACAAAAAAAAAAAAAAAAAAAAAAAAAAGAAAAGCAGAGGGGGGAGGGGATGGGGTGTGTATAAATAAAANGATTTGGCTAAATTAAAGCGCTTTATGGATAATTGAACAGGCATAAATGGCATGATTAAAGTCAAACAGAAATGTGGGCTCCTGAGCTTTAAGGAATGCTCTGTGTTTCACAAAGTGGCAGCTGTGAGTGCTGGAACATCTCTGTGCCTTGGGAGCTCCTCAGTCCGGGTGGGAGTGGGGATCTTTCTGTGCTTGGGATGTGGTGGGGGTGGAAGGGTGCAAAGGAAGGAGAAGGATCAGGCACCAGGAGCCCTTGGTGCACTGAAAGCTCAAGTGATGTGAGAAAACAGGAGCAGGACTCTGGCAGCACGTGCCTTCTCCCTGATGGAGCACCCCTTACTGGGCATCTTCCATCTGGGAGATCCAGGAGCAAACCTGGATCCCATGAGGAAAGCCCTGTGAATCCCATGGGCTCTCCATAGCACCCACCAGACCAAATGCTGTCCTCAGCTTAGACCTAAGGTGCCTCAATCAATTAGTCCTGGGAAGCAGCTTCCAGCTGTAATTGGTCTGATCTGTAATCTTTATCACCTCGTCCCACAGATAATCCATTTTCAACCTGCATGTCCTGCCAAACCCATGCTCTCAGGTCACCCCCTCTGCCTGCAGCATTCCTACAGCTGCCTCCTTCCTTTCTGGCAGCTCAGCCTCTCTAAACTCACGAGAAGAATTGACTGAAAAAAGAACATCAGGTCAGGAGAAGGTGATACTTGAGTGTTCAGAGAAAGGTGTGTATTATTCCTACTCACTCAAGCAAGGAAAAAAAAAAAAAAAAAGAAAGAAATTCTGCTTTCGTTGAATCCAGAGCTAATGTATTAAGATGATAAATCGTGGTGCTCCATGCTGTAGATAGACAAATGTAATGCAGTGATGCTGCATAAAACACAGTAATAGCTGAAAAGAACTGAAGGCACAGAAAGTGAAAAATTAATTATTGAAGATTTTGTGTTTCTGCAGGGAAATACCATTTTCATAACAAGCTGTTTCATAATTTTGTGGCTGTTACCCAGTGTATTTCTTAACTTGTAGTCCTTTTGTCTGAAGTGGAATGAAAAATTTCTGATCCAGCCCATTGTGTATATTTAGTGAAATTATTCCAACAGGACAGTTAGGGTGGAAAGTCATTCCTAGATATTCCTAGCTAACATGACTTCCAGTTATTTGTCACACCTTCATTTCTATCCCACTACAAAAAGTGAGAGCATTTTCATTGCCAGCCCCCAGGCTCCAGACCTCACTGCTGGCCTTTCTCCACCCCATGCTTTCTGACTTTTTGGAAATCCTGGGTATTTTGTACTTGTACCCTTTTCTAACCTCTTGCACACTGGAAGGGTGGAATCTCTGATTCATCACTCCCATTGTTTGTGTTATGCTAGGCCTCGAGTAGATCTATTCTCTATCTTCAGCTTTTATTACTAATAGTTTTCCCGAGTCTCTTGGCACTTTTTTTTAGTGGTTGTGTGGTTGGATATTGCAGAACTGTAATTTTTCTGAAGTCAGTAAAAATCCCATTGCTGTTGGTTGCAATTAGGATTTCACGATCGTGATGAACAAGCTGATTCTCTCTGTGTAGTTTCTCAACTTTTTTCCTCTGTGCATTATTAGAATAAAGACACACATTGCTCCTTGCAATTTGGGGTAGGCAACTGAGCTGATGCAGTTCTTGTAAGTTGGACAGCTTTTATTTGGAGTGCATGTAAGTGATTAAGTGGCTTGGCAGCTGGTCAGAGCGATTGCTTAAGGACTGCAGCTCCACAGTATCTTTCAAATGGAAAACAAGCCAGTAATTTAGTGATATCATTGAGAAACATAACATTCTTTCAGAGCAGGCAGAGATGTTATGCACAAGGGATAGACATCATCCCTGCTTTTGGCCTCTGCTGGCTCATGCATTCCTATATGCTGCTTTGCTCTGTGATAAGCAAAAATGAATGTTGAGTGTTTTCTTTAATCTAGTGCAAACTTTGCTTTTGCTAAAGCCATAGGAGGCATTAGAGCACATCCAGCCTGGAATTACAGACTCTTGCTTTGTGCTGTGTTAATTGGATTAAGTTGTTAGTGCTATCTCTTCAAGAAGAAGAGACAAACTCTCCCTGGCAGTGTTAGTTAGCATGGGACAGCCTGTTTGTGCTTTGTTGCAGTCTTTGGGAAGCAAACTGGCACTGCTGGCTTGCCAGTGGGGATAGATCTTTCCACCTAGGACAAACAGTGCAGAAAATCCTCACCATTCACCAGGCAAGATGAGCAGCAGCACAGGAAGACACAGGCACACCAAAGTGAGTCTTCTGACTCTCACTCCAGTGCTCTCCCCTAGGTTTGTATCATTCACAATTCCTACTGGCATTTTTACTGACAGTGCCTGCAGACTGGTGGAGCGTGGTCCAGTGTGGACAGGGGAATTTCTGTTCTAGCTGCAAAAGCCACCTCGTAGTTCTGCAGTGTTGCTCTAATTGCATGCTGTTCATTTGCAGGACTAAAATGAATCACTGTCAGGCTTGTACATAATTCCATGTTTGGTCCTAATGCTGTGGTTGCAGGGCTTGTCTTTAACCACACACGCACTTCTTCCATGGGAAATATATTTTCTCAAAAATGGACAAGGGAGAGCTAACAAACCGTGTCTTGCTCCAATTTCCTTCCAGAAAGGCTTGCATGTGTAGATTGCCTTTTAGAAGGCACACAGCAGCGCAGAGCAGCCTGAAGTATTGTGTGTTGTGGGTGGATGCTGCAGGTCTGGCCGTGGCAGTGCCAAAGGCACTGGGGATGGCTGGCCCGGCTGTGCTTTGTGAGCCATGGCCCACCGCGGCTTTCCTTACAAATCAAAGCAGCTTTTAGGTCTTGGCCAGCACAGTTCTCGTGTCTCATTGTCCCTGTGAAGGTACACCAGTCTAAACCTGGCAGAGGGTCGGGCTGCTTTGTCACAGAGCTGCCTGTGTCGCAGCTGCTTCCTGCGGTTGGCGCGGTCGCATCCGGAGAGGAGCAGCCTGGCTGCTGGCACTGCGCAGTGCCTTTGGTCTGGGGTGTGCCTCACACACTCTCCTCGGTGGGTGCTGCCTTCCCCCAGTGGATAAAAAGCCTCCTTGTCAGTGTCTCTGTCTTGGAATTGTTTAGGAGGTGAGGTGGGTGCTCCTGCCAACTCGCACGGTGGCACTGCTTCCATACCCTCTCCATGACTTGGATCTTCCCTGGCTGTTCTATCCAGCAACGAACTGAAAATACCAATTACTGCATAATTTGGCCTTGCTTGAGGGAATAAAAGACAAGAAGTTGTATGTGTAGTCTTTAGCAATGCCCCAGCTTTGGGGGAGGGAAGGATGATAGCTGGAGGATCCATTTTAATGGGATTTCCGATCACGCCTGCATTCCTTGCGTGGCTTACAGCTCCTTCCTTCCCTGCTCAGGGCAGGGCTGTCTGGGGCTGAGGGATGCCCTGCTCCCCCTGCCCATCAGCCTTGGAGGTGGCCACCAGCGGTGTCCCTGCATCCCTCAGGCTGGTACCCAGCCTGGGAGCACTGGGGCCAGAGAGGAGCAGCTGACCACAGGCGATTGGGCAAATCCCAGTGAGGGATTCCCGTAAGCTGAGAGCTCCTTGTGGTCCTGAGAGCAGGAGTCAGCCTGAAGGCTCCAGCGAGCCTGATGTCTAACAAGTCACTGTGACCCAGCCCCTCGAGCTTTATCGATGCCACTCGCTCTGGTTTTGGTCTGTGTGATGTGATGTGCTTGTCCTTAAGTTACATGGAGCAAGGGCATTAGGATAACTGCTGTTTTGTTTTTTTTAACTTCCCCTAAAGGAAGGTGTTTCCTGAGAGAGTGCCAGAAAAATTCCCATTTGTTTGATAGGAAGTGTGTGTGATGTTAGGACAAATTACAGCTTTAAGCATTCAATGTTTGTGGGGAACAGTTTGCTCTTGAAGAGGTTTCTTAACACTACAAACTGTTAAGGCACACAAAGGCTCTCAGTAATGACAAATTAAAAACAAAAACCCCAAATCACATAAGCAGTAGGCAAGAATTTAGGCAAGAATTTGTTTCTTAAGCCTCAATACTTCCAGCTAGTAATTTGCCTGTAGTCAGGGGTATCAGGCAACTGCTACCAGGTGGTGACATCCTGCGAGCTAAAGCTCTGAGGAAGGTTTTTTTTTTTTTTACCTACAGTGGCAGATTGTATCTGCAGACCGAATTGGTAATGTATCAGTTTTGAACTGAGCCATGAGGTAATTTGTTCTGAAGAAAAGCCTACCGTGTAACTCAGTCAGAAATGGAGAAAAAGCTAGAATTTAACAAATGGCTTCCATTCTGTCCCACAGGTGGAGAGTAGTAACAGAAAAATTGGCTAAGAGTGGACCAAAAAAAAATTTTATACTCACTTATATTGCAGGGAAAAAAAAAATCAAAAAGTTTATTAACTTGATTTGAAAACAAAACAAAATACAGAACTTGTATAGAACTTTTTAGTCCTATCATTCTTCTTTCCATTAACAAAATAAACTCTCTAGACCCTTCCCCCAGCTAATGTTATTCTGCACACAGCGACATTCAAAAGCCCATTGACAAGCTGCAAATGATGTGTGAAGCAAACTCCAGGATTAAGTTTATAACCTTTCCCCAGGGGGAAAGAATTTGGAGGGAGGAATGAATTTGGGATGGTAAAACAAAAGGGTACAACTGAGATGGATCAGGAAAAGTCATATTCATATTTAGCTAAATGAAAAATACCAGCCAATCCTAGTTTATGTGGTATCCCAGGGGTTTTCCACACAGGACATTATTTTACAGCTCCTTCTTGCAGGTTTTACTGCCTTCACTAATGAGAAACCACATCTCTGTCTCTTCAGCTTTGCAGCTGGGATTTGGAAGCATGATAAATGAAATATAAATGGTAGGAGACAGAGGGTTTGTATCCTGTGGACATTTGTTTGCATCTTGGGTTTTGAAAGGCATGTACCTTCCTGCTAGGGGGAGTTGTCATTTACCACCGAGTTTGTTGTGGGATGGGTGTGAATAGGCTTTGGGGGCCTTCAGACACTTAAATCTCAGATGTTAATGAAGTGATGGAGCTAGGGACCTCCTTCCCTGCAGTAATCAGAGAAACAGCTAGTTCCTTCACGTATCCATAAGATTATTTCCTTTCATCTGACAGTATTAGTTTCTTTTGAAGTCATTTAATCTTTGCTCCCCCCCCATATAAATTGAGAAAAGTTATTTTAAGTAGCTCAGTGGGGAAGGGGCAGTCTTGTGACAGATTGTTCAAAAAAAGAGGTCCAACCTCAGGAGTTAACCCCTGTACCCCTGGCATCACTGAGGACCCTCCTGGTTAGCTGGGCCCTGCTGACAGCTGGATGCCTGGGTGAGCTGTGCCCAGCCAGAAATGTGGCTTTACTGGAAATAGATAATTGAGAACAACTACAATGAAAAGCAACTAAAGGCCTGCCAGAACTGCTACTTCTTCTTCAAAAAGGAAAAAAGAAAAAACAACAAAAACCAACAAAGCTTGGGTTATAAAGTCAGTAACAAGTATAAATGGGTTCGTGGGAGAGTTATAGATACTCTGAAGTAAAGTAAGCCTGGTGGGGTTAAAGTGGAGTTCAGCCATTCCCACAAAATGAGCTCATAGAAAATCATAGAATGGTTTGAGATTGAAAGGCTCTTTAAAGGTCATCTTGCCAGCCCTGCAATGAGCAGGGACACCTACCAGTACACCAGGCTGCTCAGAGCCCCATACAACCTGGCCTTGAATATTCCCAGGGATGGAATATTTCCTCCTCTCTGGGCAATCTGTACCAGTGCCTCACCCCCCTCATCGTGAGAATCTTCTTCCTTTGGCTTTGTCTAAATCTACCCTCCTTTAGTTTAGACCCCTTGCCCCTTGTCCTGCCACAATGGGCCCTGCTGAAAGTGTGTCCCAGTTTGTTTGTAAGTGCCCTGTAAGTCCTGGAAGGCTGGAGTGAGGTGTGGTGGTCTGCCCAGAGCCAGCTTCCAGAGCTGCTCTGTTCATACATTGCTCCACAGACCCTGACACTCGGGCTTTGGGCTTGTTTTTGTTTCCTGACAGCACACTCATGGAAATGAAAAATCAGGATGACTTGCTAGCAGCTGCCAAAAATGCAGGGAGCTCCTGTGTAAAGCTGAGCTCCATCAGCAGGACAATACAACTGGACACAAATTCCTCCTGCCAAGTTAGGATGTATGCTTGGAATGAGAGGTCAGGGCCCTGCATCCTTATTCCATCTGATGCTCTGTTATCAAAAATATGATAGATTTCTGTCCTCTGCATGGTTATGCCAGTGCTCTCCCCCTTAGATCTCAGAGCCTTGGATTACATGTCTTCATTTTTAAGGACAATACCACCTTTCCTCTCTTTGGGTCGCTGTGTGCTTCTGGCACTTCTGCCCCTTCTGCTACTTCTTTTTAAGGAGGGACCATAGCTTGGAAAGCACAGAAATGTGTTCTTTCAAGAATTTAAGACAGAAAATATTTGGCAAGGTTTTCTTGTGAGATATCCTTTGAAAATATGATAGTTCAAAAGTAAATATTAAGTAATAAATTCAGATTGACGGGAAAAAGGTTTTAGTAATAACCAGTCTTTTTCATATAGGAGTGAAGCTGGTGTCATCTATCTTTTTAATTGCAAAGCATGAGTTCATATTTGTGTTTCCAGCCCTTCTCTCGACTCTCAGCCCTCCTCACCGCCTGGGTTGCAGATGTTCCTGCTGTGGCCACATCAGGGATGATGGAAAGAGGCAGCAAACGACCTACAGAAACTAGCCAATTGAATTATGGAAAATATGCAAACACACATTGTCTTCTGCTCCTCTCCCAAGTACAAAAGAGTTCCTTGTGAGCTGTAATGCCTCCCAGAATTTAAGGACTGGTGTGCTGTGGCTGACCCCTGTCTCCATGTGTCAGAGGGGGTGGTTTCCAGTGATCTGATGCCTGTTTGGTGTCTCCAGGTGGTAACCCAGAGGTGAAAGGCTGTGGGTTCCTCCCCAGCTGTTGTTCTGTCTGGTCTTTCTGTCAGAGATGCTTCTGTGGGGAAGAGTGGGGACAACAGGTGACATTTTACTCAGAGGTGGGAAAACAGAAGAACAGCTGAAGGCTGTGTTTGTGTGTGGCACCCTGGAACAGCCTGGCCCTACACCCCAACATTTTTCCTGGTCAAAAATCTGTATGGATTGTTGTGTGGGGAGGCTGCATGTCACCCTGTGGCTGCGAGACCCATCAAGCACTGAGTTCTGTGATATCACTTAAAGCCCTGCAGCAGAAAACATGCTCATTCCAGGGCTGTCCTGCCCGTGTGCTGGTGTTGTTGCACCTGTTGCTATTGTCCAGGCCAGAGGACGGGGGTGATGGCAAAAGCAGACGGCAGCGTGGCCATCCGCAGGGAGATGTGGCAGCAGCCAGCTGTGAGATTCCCTCCAGCTTGGATGGGGAGCTCGAGCTGCATGCCTGGCTGCCTTGTTTTCAAATGAGCTTTTTTTTCCTTGCTGTTCCTTTGTAGTGCTGTTTTATAAAAGAAATCAAAGAGCAGATTACAGTTCTCTCGTGGGAGAAAGGAAGGGAAGGGGAGACCGTTGCCCAGATCTTCTTTAGAGGTTATCTCAGATGGTTTTCAGATGATGGTAGAAGGGGAGTGTGCCAAGAAGTTGAATCATAGAGTGTCATACCAGAGCCTTGAGTCTTCCAGAACACTTTTGTGTCGCACATAATGCCCACATCTTGGATGCTGGGCTCTGAAATGTTTCCTCGGTGTTCCTGTGGTGCTTTGATGAGAAAAAGTCTTTTTGAATTACAGGGATTGGTTAGCTGTCTTTTAGAAAAAACAAATTCCGAGTGGTCTTTGTTAACCACTGAATGATAGGTTTTTGTGGCATAAAATAGAAGTTCACTTAGACTGCACATTTTTGTTCTGAAATCGGCAGGAGGAGGAAATGCTGATATGGGTGTATACTTGGGAGGAAGATTTATCAAAGAAGCATACATTCACACACCCTCTCTTTTTTAAAGTTATGGTCAGTAAATGATAGGCTTCCTTCCCTTGTTTTTGTCTGCCAAATAGGTTTCTAACGAAATTATTTATATGCACTTCCATTTAAAAAATATAAAGCATCACCGGGTCAGTGCAAGGGCTCAGCATCCAGTTTAAAGTGGGAGATTAGGAAACTTCAGGCACAGCCTCCAGCCTTTCCTGTCAGCACAGTTTCTCTCCAGGAAGGGAAGATGGATAAAGTGAATTCCCCATTTTATTGTGGCTAGTTTGCATATCAGTTTCTTCCTGCTTATTTTAATGTGCATTGATTGCAGTGAATGCTCCTTGCTGTTGGCTGGCTTAGCTCTGTAGCTTTGACCATTTTTATGGCTTTTTGGCTGCTTCTATGGAATAAGACTCATGGTAACAATGGCAGCAGGATTGGTTGTCATTCTCTGCTCCCTTGCAGCATGAACAGGTCTTCTCCTGCCTTCTCCATCATCACAGCACCTCGTGAGTTATGAGTTCTTAGTCAGAATTGTGAGTTAGAGTTACTTTTTAAAAAAATACAAGCAAACACGGAAAAAATGCATGTTCTCCAACCTGCAATCCTAAACCACTAGATACTGAGGGAAGTATTTTCCCCACACCAAGCAAAGATATATGTATAGAAATACCAGAATTATGCTATTTACATTGTTGAACTTGCCAGGACAGCCAGGATGTAAGTTTTCAAGCAAATGAATGTGTGTATGTATGCCTGCACAGCCTTTCTGCATCAAGGAGATGCTTCCTGTTTCCTTCTCAGGGTTTCTCCTAAAATTAGTTTCTTTATGACAGTTGACACAATTGGGTGCTTCTAGATAAAATACTGTGAGTAAAGGGGAAAAAATGTTACTGATCTTAGTCTTCCTGTGAGTCTGAGTGATGCTGGTGGTGATTAGTTGGTACCACTTGTTTTAGTTGGTGGTTTTCAAGCTGTGCAAACCAGGAACATGCTTAACCATCAATGGCCAAACCATCTCCTCCAAGGCTTTGTTTGTACATGGGTAGGGTGAGGTGTAATTCTGGAGAAATGTTTCTCTTCCTACACTTGGTTACCAATATTTATATTTTAATGGACAGCCACAGTTAGTTTTGTGGTTACCTTTGTCTGAAGTTTCATACTCACTGTTCCCTCCCCACTCAGATGCAGTGGCCCTGCAGGGACAATGTCCTTGGCAAGGGCTGCCTGGGACTGACATTCCACGTTAGGAATGTGTCACCCTGGCAGGGCAGCAGCTTGGGGAGGATGAAGGGCTGGTTTGTGAGTTTTCATACACCCTTCAACTGGCTCTGCATCCCCCTGAGAGGAGATACCTCAGGGCTGTGCAGCAGGACTTTGGGATCCCAAGGGGCTTGGAGTCCCACCTGGATCTGTCATCTCAGAGAGCACTTTGTTTAAAGCCCTGCACCTTTGCATACTTCAGTACTGTTTTAAAAACAGTAAAAGTTATAAAAAGAAGAGTGCAGAAAAAGCAGTGGACTGGATGGAGGCGATGGGCAGAAGCCCCAGGGACCTTTAGGGGGGATCCAGCTGTGCTTTGCTGTGCTGCAGCAGGAGCAGCAGAGGGAGCACAAGCTAACACATCATTCCTTCACCAAGGGCTGCACTGTCATCACTGATGGCATTTTGCTCGATGGATGAAGATCAAAAATGAAAAAAAAAACCCAGCCTAGCTAGTTTGTCATAGGATAGGAGGATAATATCGCCTATATTAAATACAGAGGGATAGCAAATGGAAATGTATCCTGTTACGGCTTCTGTTTTAGATTTTATGCTCCCTGTGAAGCTCCAGGTTGTATGATGTCAGTGCAGTTTCATGCCAGGCTGCAGCCAAGAGAAGATTGATGCTGTGTGGTTTTGGAGAGCTGTGGTGCCATCCTGCCTCGTGGTGTTCTCCTGATAGACCTGAAGCAGCAGATGAATAATTTTAAGTATTGAGAAGGAAAACGATGATGGCAAACAACTGGCTGAGTTGTCTTTGGTGGGTGAGATCACAGCCATGAGCTGGCCAGGTTCTTTCAGCACACTGAATCCTGGCCTGGCCTCCAGGCAGGATTTAAAGCAGAGCAGCTCCATTTTTGTTGAGTTTACAGTCATGCACAAAAATTAAATATCTTTTCCTTGAAGTCCGTTGTGTCCTTTCAAACCTGGGCAGTGTGGGCTCTCTTTGTCCATGCAGTCCTTGCCATCCTGCCAGGGCTTTCAGAGTGGATTGTCATCAGCAGTGTCACCAACTCTTATTTGTCACTGTTGTCTTAACCCTTAGGTATGCAATTTTGTCAGTTGTTTTCCCTATTATCAAAACTTTGGACAGCATTTGATTTCCTCCTGCCAGTTCCCAAAGCAAAGTCCCAAATAAGGTCAAAGAGGAGAGATATATTATTTTTTTTTCCCCTCTGGGAGTTTTAATAAACCAAATGCAAGCTTTAGTTTTTTTCCTTTAGATTAGAAATCGCCAATAGCAAATCTTTGCTTTGTTGAATTATTCAGCAGAAGTAAAGGTTACTGAAATGTGCACAGATAGATGGCTGGAGACCCAGAGCAATAACTTCAAAAAGCCCTGGCAGTGCTGGGGGCAGGAGCCACTTTTGGTCTCAGAGAACAGAATTGTCTTTGTGCAGATAAAATGAAAGCTGTGGTATGCTTGGACAAATTCACCCTTTGCACCTCGTTTTATTTAGCAGTCTGCTTTGTTTCTGAGGCCAGGCTGTAGACAGGCACGGGCTGCTGAGAGTGCACAGGTTATCTGAGCAGGGACATTGTTTTCCAGGAGCACTTGTCCAACATGCATCTGCACAGTGCTCACAAGCTGGGTGCACAGATGGTGGCCTTTGAAGTATTCATTACCTGTGAAATTAATTACCAGCTCCATAGATTTTTAATGTGCAATTTCCTTGATAGCTGCTTTTAAGTATCTTCTGGAAGTAGCTGTTTATTCTCCTAAGTACTGATTTTTGGGTTTTGGGGAAGCTTCCCTGTTATATCTCATTCATAGCTCTCCCATGAATCTCCACAAGGATCAGGTGGGCTGTGAGCATGTAAGCTGCTGTTCCCCAGTTTTTCTAGGGCTTTCTGTGGTCTGCTGCTGCCCAGGAGCCCATCTCCCATGGCCATGAGGAGGGGATTAGTCAGTGAATAGCATCAGGCTGAAAGGCAAGGAAACCACTGTGATGTCCAGCCTGATCCCTGGCTTTCACAGGCTGCAGGGCTGCTCTGCTTATTAAAACGTGTCCCTGGGATAGCTAGTCTTCTCTAATAGGCTATTTACCTCCAGCACAAGTAGGAAAACCTTGCCTGGTTTTATTCATGTCAGCTGTTTTCCTTATAGGCAGTCTCATAACAGGTTAGAACAAGGTGAGATGCAGTTACAGACTCGTTTGTGTGGAGAATCCACTTATAAAAACACTGAGAGTCTAGTGCAAGACCTCTGGCATTGAGTATCTGCTACAAAACATGGTGACCTGCTATAGTCTGTGTTTTTACATGGTTCTCTCTCATTTACCAGAAGCAGGAAACTAAAGATCAGAAGCCACAAATTGACATCACCATGGCCTTTGCTGTTGCCAGCCACTGGTGGTAAGGTGACTTTATCCAGCATTGTTACTTTAGCCATAATACTCTTAAACACAGTAGCTTTAAGGAAAACCTCCAGATGCTGATGTTGGAGAGGTAGATTTTATTTTTCTCCTTTATAATGATGTTGGCTGTATGAATATGATTTGTCATGACTTGGTTTAGCTTTAGCCAGTTGGTTTTTATTGAAAAGCTGATCTTGTTTCACCAGCAGGAGAGCTCAGAAGTGAGAGAAGTAGCACCCAAAAAAGCAAAATTCTAGCATCATCTATAAACTTCCAGCACTGGCTGGTTTTGCTTCTAACCTTTCCTGTTTGTTTAATATAGAAGCTGGAGATTAATCTGTGGCTTTTTTGTGTGAGTGAGCTGTGAAGGTAGTTCTCTTCATATGTGCTTCTGTCTTACCAATATCCTGTGTGGGGAGAGAAAAATGGACATTTGCAACAGAAAACCACTGCAATTTTGTGATTTAAGTTATTTTTTGAGGTAGACAGTGCAGAAAGCGTTACATGAGCATACCCACCTGTGCAGATGTTTAAAAGAACTCTGAGCTTTGGGACTGGATTCACACAGACGTTTTTGCAATTGAAAGACCTCTCTGTAAATAAGGAGGCAGTGACAATTGGGTTTGTCACTTCTCATTTCTTCTCATTTCTGCCCCGAGGAGCAGGGTTTGGCCTCTGGGGCTCTGCCATGGGCAGGGCTTGGCCCGTGTCCCTCCTGGTGCTGAACACTTGTACACCTGGCAGATCCATTTCCTTAGATCCAGGGAGACTTGACTTTACCCTAATCCAGTGTTGGGTTAGTAAATTCTGCTGAGGCATTGATCCTGCTTCCAAAATCGTTTTCCTGGGTCTTGAGGGAAATCAAGATGAGCGTAGGGCTACTTGATCTATCAGAGCAGTACTTGAAACAACACATACCATGTCATTTTAAAGGAAAAAAAAAAGGTGATATAAGAAGCTAGAAAGCTGTTTTGTCTCCAGGAGAGCTGGAAGGAGGTGGTTCCCTGCACAATTGATGGAGCTGCACAGTAGAGCTCCCCGCCAAAGAGCATTGTGTGTGCTGGAAGTCAGGATGGGTTCCAGGGAACATTAGACAATGTATAGAAACCACATCCTGCTCAAGAAGTCCTTGAACTGAAAGTGGTTGGGAGCTGGATTTATTCTTATGTGTGTCCCAGTGCTTTTTGGTATTTCCATGGTTTTACACTTGCCTTTTCACTCAGAATTACAGAATCAGAAAATCATTTCAGTTGAAAGAGAACTCCGAGATCACAGAGTCCAACCATTGCCATGTCCAAACAAACCCAAACCTCAGCAATATGATATATTTGACTTGAATTTTTTTTCTCTGCATGTTTTTCATGCATTCTTTCACAAAATGATAGCTGTATAGAATTGAAGTTGGGCTCTTCTTACTGCTCTAGTGAAGGCCTGAGCAGGTGAACCTTTGGTCTGACTATGAGCATTCTCCTGCTGCTGCACAACAGTAAAAACAATGAAAGAATGGCTCCTGCAGCTCCATCTCTTTATTGGACAGCAAAATAAATGCTATTTTGGGCTTGGAGCATCAAGGGAGGGATTGCTTAGTCAGTTGGACAACTTTTTAATGGCAAAGCTACTGATGCTCTGTAAAGACATGTCCAGGGAGTTTGTAAAACAGTTCTTAGCATATATATTTCTCAGAGTGCTTACAGAAGTGCCTGTCTGGGATACCACAGGTACAGTTGATCCTCTCTTTGGGCATGGGGATGAACCAGCTAGCTGATTTCCAGATTTTTCCAGTCTTATTTCTTTTGTGTTTGTAATGCAGGACAGAAGGCCTTGGCATTGCTTTGAGGACTGCTAATCCTAGCAGGGTTGAATAACTCAGACATACTCAAATTTTAGGCCAAGCTGTGGTATAGTACAATTAATAAATGGCAATTCAAGCTGCAGTGCCCTAAAATAGGAACAAATGTGTTCTAAGCTGGAAAATCAATTAAGGTGTTTACAAATGAATTGCTGTCAATTGCAGGAGGTTTTTTGTAGTGGGTTACCTTTGTCCCTATTAATAACTGTGAGTCCTATAAACCTTCTAGGTAGGTTTAAAACAAATAAAGACAAGATGTTTTTTCCCCCCTCTTTTCCAGCAGATTGAAAAAGAAGGAATGGCTTGCTTCCAACCACTTGTGCTTGTCTAGCAAATACTTACCTGGGATATTCTGGTGGTCTGTTAAGGCACATGCAGCCCAGGGCATTGCATTGTTCTGGCAAGAACAAGGGCTGCCAAAAACAATACTGAGCTCAGGTTTCAGGTTCATTCCTTATCCACTGCTGCTTTCTTGATGTGCATCCCTTTTTCAGTCAAGAGGATGTGTTTCACAGTCCAAGGAAGGGCAGTGTTTTTCCAATCCCTGGTTTCATTTCTGAATCTTTTTTTGGCCATAATTTCTGTTAATAATGAAAGCTTCGAAAAAATATTTCTTTTGATTTGAGTCTACAGTTCTTCAGCTGCTGCATCTGTGCATGGGTAAAAGAGGTTGACTTTTACAGCACTGTGGGAAGCACAACAGAAATTCATCATTTCAAAAACCTGGGCAGAAGCTGGTTAGCTGGCTGCCTTTCTCAGAGCATCTTCTTCAGTGTAAAAGACACCAAGGGTTGTTAAAATATTAATGTACCACTAACACTAGGGAGGAGGATACATCACCCAAAGAAGTCAAAGTGGGGTTAAATAAATAAATAATGCACATTCAGAAGCTGTTGTCATTAAGTAAAGGCATGGGTTTTATTTAGGTAGTGTGAAGCTTCTTATCAAATCTGTGAAGTCTGAGGTGGGGGAGCTTTCATTTTTGCTGTCTTTTTGGTCTAAGAATATTAGACCAGTGTGTAGATCAGTGTCAATATTGCTTTTGAAGCACATATTTTGAAAATACTTTCAGGTATGTATACATATGTTAGGGAAAGAGCAAAGAGATTTATACCCCACAAATGAAAAAGCCCAACCAAACCTGAGATATCACTATTATTAATATCAAGTTATTATTTTTAAAATTTAAAAAGTTATTAATTTGAAATTTTATTTTAGTGTGTTTCTTTGATTAGAAGTTGAAGAAGCTATCTTCCATCATGTACTCTGTCACCTAAATAGGGTTAATAATTTCAGTCTTAGGTAATGATTTGTATTTTTGTGAATGTTTTGTCACATGATGTAACTGAAGCTTGAAATCCTAATGTCCTTTACAGGTGGCATGCCAAAAAAGATGATTAATGTTCTCTGAACTTTACAGATGATAATATGTCTACCAGAGACAGATTTCATCAAGAGAGTGAAAGGGGTAATTAGAATGAAGGACAGCCTTGCAGAAAGGGGAGACATTTGTTATTAAGAGCCCTATAAAAATATTTCCTTCTGTAAACACAGCTGCTGTATGAAATGTTATTTTAAAATATATTGTGAGTGTCACATAAACGTCTAACTGACAGCTGAGATATTGCAGAATGTATTCTGTGCATGTGGGTCAGGAGAAGAAAGTGATAATTCAGTGAGGAGCCTTTTTTGACACAGTAGCCACAGCCCCAAACTTTCTGTGTGCTCCCTGCTTACAGATGTAGATAAAATCGAGCTTTTTCTCTCAGGATGTGCCTCCTGCCTGTCATGCTGGTTTGAGCTGGCCCCAGAGCCTGGTTAACCCCTCTGGTAGGTGTTTGTGGAGGGCAGCAGAGCAGTGTTTCCCTGCATTTTCCCTTCCAAGCTGGCACAGACACCTTCAGTTGGCCATGTGTAGATGGCAGCATTTACCTGCTGTGCTTTCCTCTTCAAAGCCTCCAGGTGATGGCCATGATCCCTTCTCAGAGCTGCAGAAAATAGTCTTGCAGGAAAGAAAGGTGGCTGTTTGGGCTGAAAAAAAGGCAGTGCTGGGTGTTGGTGGGTCCTGAGGAGAAGCACTGCTCTCAGACCCTGCCTCTGGGCCATCATGCTGGAAATGGTGATTTTCCTTTCCCAGAAACAGCATTCCTATGTGTTGGGGTCCCATCTGAATCTCATTGTTTTTCACAGTGCAAAATCTGCATTAGTGCCTTCCACACTGTTTTTTGCCTGTTTGAGATTTGCCTTTTTTTATTAAATGGCTGCCTCCTCATTATTCAAGTTTAACTTGAATAAAAAAATGTGAGGAATGCATAAATTCTTACATGTCTCTCTTACATGTAGATTTTTTATTTCTTTAAAATCTTTTAAATAATTGTGTGCATAAGAATTCGATCCTACCCCCTCCCAAAAAAAACCAAAAACAGAAAGAAAAAAAAAATCTCTCTTACCATGAAGCCCAGCTTTTAAACAATTAAGATACAGTTTTTGGAAAGTAAACACTGCATGGCACAGAATTTGAATGCAGCACGAAGCAGCCTTTTTCATTTTGCAGCACTGGGTAAAGTTAAGGAGAATTTTCAAATTGTATTGCTCTTTTCTTTTGACCTAGTCTATCCTCCCACTCTGAATGTGCTTATAATCTGTTGAACTATTATTATTATTCCTCCCATCCCCTTGCAGTAAGCAGTCCATTGCAGGCAGCTCACAGGCAACAGCAGTAATCTTATTTTCAGACTGTGGTACTCCAGTGGGCTCAGCCTACTGGACAACACTTAGGTCAAATGATGAGGAAACGTTCAGTGTTTGCTAGCAGGGATCACAATTCAATATTCTATCTTCTGTAAACTCAGATTTAGAATGTATTGTACAGACTGCCTCTGCCCCAAGGAGTTTGCAGTACAAATAAAATCAGAGCAGAGTGCACTGAGGAAAGCAGAAAGGAAATACCTAAGATTGGAAAAAAAAAAAAAAGAAAAATCTTCAGCTTACAATTGTTGACTCATATTTCTGGCTATTATATTAAATATAAAATGAGATGAGAGCAAAAACAATACCTGGAAACTCCACGGTGTCCAAGAGCAGGAGAAATCCCTCCGTACAGGGTTTTAGTATTATAAGATTTTTATAAGAGTCCATGACTTTGCAAGTTCTGTTGCCATAAGGATTGGCAGTGAAGCATAGTAAAGCAATAAAAGGGCAAGGCAGGGAGCCAAATACTTCTGTTTGTAATTGTGGTGGTGATGTGCAGGGCAGCAGGAAGAGCAAATCAGATGCAGATGGTTTCTGTGTGCAGGCCTGACTTTTATTGGTGATAGTGCTCAAGGTGGTGCTGGTACTCTCCCATCCCTGAGGAAAGGCTTGCACTGGGGGTCCTTTAAGAGGGGCTGCAGGGAAGTGTCCTCATGTCACTGATGGTGCTGAGCTGCAGTCTGAAAATTTGGTTATCCTGCCTTCTCACTGAGGTGTCTGCCAGGTCTTACCAGCCACTGGCAGTCACTGTTCACCTCTGCTATTCCTGAACTGGTGTGGTATCAACACAGAGAAAGCTGGGAGGGACCCACACATTTTCCAGCAGTCAGCAAAACACATGTGCCTTCAGTGTTCCTGGCAGTGACTTCTGCTTCTCCCTAGACTCTCCTTCCTCCCAGCACTGCAGCATTTCCTCCTAGGTGCTAACCTAAGTTGGTTTTATTACTGTGTGAGTCCTTTGGTTTTTAGACAGTTTATTACCTTCCTTTTTGTGCTTTAAGGCTATTATAATATAATTTCTCCCCATCTTCACTTTCAAGACTGAATCTCATCTCTTTCCATATCAGTTTGTGGGTCATGTTCAGTGACTGTAGTCATCATTGCTCCTCTTTTCTGAGTGTTTTCCCTTGGTTCCACGCAGTTACTGGATTCCTGCACTGGAATTTGATCCAGGGGTTGTAGCTGAGGTGAGCCTGTGGGAGCAGCAGAACAGAAGGCTTTTTTCCCGTGCCATACGAGTGGCACTCCTGGTCCATGCCATGGCATGTGGCTTGCCCATCCTGCATCTGGGGCACGTCCCTGGCCTGTGCTCAGGTGGGAAGACCCCCCTCTCACAGAGAGATGTGACATCTGTGGCTCTTCCCCTGTGGCAAGTGCTTGCTGCTCCCTCGCTGCAGGAAACTAGGTCTGCTGTACACACGTGGCTGGTTTTTATCTCCTGGCTGTCTCCCAGGTGCCTGTGAACCTTTTCCTTGGCTGTCTGGGTGGTATCTCTCTCCTTTTGTGCTCCTCTAGGCAGAACAGGGTGCACAAAGCCTTTCCCTAATGGCTTTGGAATGAGCAGGTAATCCTTCCTCCTTACCTGCCTGGCTTGTCCTTGAGGAGTGATCATGCCATGGAGCACAGCTCTGGGATGTAGCTGCCCTCCAGAAGGGACCTATTAAAGAGCTCACATCTTCCAGGCTGTCAGCAGCCTGGCTTGGAAGGCTGCTTGTAAAACATCAGAATATATTGACTGCACCTCGCCCACAGCGCTGCCTGCCTGCTCTGCAAGGACGTTGAGGCGTGCACAGAAGGGCAATAAAAGCTGTGAGAAGAGTGCAGGTAGAGAATAAGGCCAGGGAGGAAAGCCTGGGGGAGTTTGTTAATTTTTCAGAGCTTAGAAGAGAGATATTTTCCTAGTTTGCCTGCTTACATACAGAGAGGGACAGACACTAATGATATCTGCTTCCCAAAGTAGGAGGTTAAGAAAAGGAAATATGCAGAATTTTGGAAAACTACCTTCTGTGGCACCACCACTGCTCCAGTAACTAGTACAGGAGGGGGTGAACTGTGAATGATAACTCAGGTGACCTGTCCTTCTCCTTTCCCTAAGGAAGTGTCACACCTTTCCAATCCCACAGCAGCACCAGGTGAATACTCTGCCAAGGAAAGTAATCTTAGGCTGTTCATAAATTAATCATAATGAATTAATACTTTTATGTTAATACACCTACTAACTCAACCCATTTGTGCAGCTACAATCAATGGAAGAGACCCAACAAGTGGTCTTGTTGGCACATATTGATTAGCACGTGGAAGTTGCACCCCAAATGTGTGTCACTGCTGCTTCAGTAGGACAGGAAAGCATACACAGACCAAATTGCACATCTAGGAAAATATCTGGACCTCTTCCACTTGGTTCTCATGAATTCTGGCAGAACTGAGACTGAAACTGAGCTAAAAACCTTGTTTGCCAGGCCTGCAATAATCTCAGTGGACACTTGGGAGAAGGAGCAGCCATTCCCAGAGGATGCAGCTCTGCACAGTGCTAGCAGCAGAAAATAAAGAGCTGGTCTCCAGTAAATATTGATTTTTTTTTTTTAACCTGGTATTTGAAATCATCTTGCTGAGACTTTTTGTAGGCTTTGAGGATATTCAGTAGCTTTGAGCTTTGAGGTATGTCCTGTTTTGAGTTCCCACTGAAATTACTTGCTTGTCCATCCCTCCTACTGAGATCCCCTGGGAACTGGTCCAGGCTTCCTCTGAATTAAGGTGTGACACCTTCAGAAACCTCCTTCCTAAAATATCAGTGAGGGCTGATGCTGACAGCTCTCTTTGTTTTAAAATGTGGTGCTTTGCTTTTCCTGACCATTTTGTTTTGAGGAGATTTTTACTAAAATACATTTAACAGAACATTTTTATTAAAGTCCTTGTTTGTAAGACACAATTTCTAGACAATGAATTCTTATGATGAAGCCTCTCCCATGGAGATTATTCCTTCTGCTAATTCCTGGAAGGGAGCTCTTCAGTTTCACACAAACCTTTCTATATTTGAAAACATAAAATCTTACACACACACTTTTAAAACTGAGCTTTTGTCCAGTGGATCATTAGGTTAGTCACATCAGTGTGTTCATATCCACTGTGTGAATTTAATGGGTTTTTTTGTTTTGTTTTGTTGGGGTTTTTTTGGTTTTTTTTGCTTGGCTTGAAGTTGTGAGATGATATCTGGTCATGGATTTAAGGTTATTGTTGACAGTGCTGAGCAGCTGTACACAAGCAGATGCAAAGGCTTAAGAGCAGATGCCATAATTACAGAATTACAGATGTACTCATTAATTCTTGTTTTTAAATTTACCTCTTTTTTCCCCTCCCTTTTTCAAATTGTACTCTGTAAGTGCCAAGTGTGTTTTCCAAAAGTGTCTGCTGAGGATGGCTCACTCTCAAGCACAGCCCTGTATACAATGAAATTTAAGGCTGTATCTAGTAATAAATGCAATAATAACCTGATTTTTTTTTCCTGTGTGTCAGCTCTGTGTAAGTTATCTAGGTTACTGGAGCACTTGGCACTCAGCAAGCATTACCTGGCCCTGTGCCAAATGAGACACACAACTTTCCTTGCTGTGGTGTCTGAGCTGTACAAATAAGCTGCTTTTTGGGCCCACAGGAAGAAAAACACGTCAATTGAAATGGTTAGTCACCTTTCCTTAGCCACATTTGGGAGAAACAAGATGGGATCGTGGCCATTGTGCAGAGTTACACAACTCAAAGGGGCATGTGGTGAGAGCAACATCAATCTTTTCAGCTGGCATTATTCTGTTGCATGGCTGCTGTTTTCTGTTTTGTAGCAGATGACTCACATAATGGACCACTTTTTCTGGCATAGTTGCTGGAGTCAGTAGGATTTACAGCAGCAGGATTTTTGATGTAAGTTAATTATGATTTCAATACCAGGAAATAAGCTCAAGTTTAGAATTAAAAAAAATAATTAAAAAAAAAATTAAAGTGCTGCTCTGTTTCTGTGTAGTCTGATGCTATTATTTGTCAAACTGATTATCGAATAAGTGGTGTTAATTGAGTTAGTCTTAATAAGATGCATACATGAATGTACCCAAAAACCAGAGGGGCTGAGCTGTCCTTGTACATAAATTAGAAAATTTGATGAGCTGCAATGGTATAAGTGTGGTACAGGAAGCTTGATTAGAAAGTACTGGTGAGGTCAATGACTGTATAGTATAAAAATTAGTGCAGAATTTGATGTTCTTTGTTGTTTTGTGATTATTTTATTAATTCAGCAACGTATTTATAAAGTTGTAGCTGTATATTAAATTAAAGAGCCACAAATACTGATAATCATGATTTGCAGCACACTTTCTAAACCTGCAAAGTACAAAGTTAATAAAAAAAACAACATATACTAAGCCCACGAACTAAAAGTTTAATGTTCATCACGTGTGTGCTGAAAAACAGTGAATAAGTATGATTTTGAAGCTACTTGCATATTTTTAATGGCCTCCTGTGCAAAGAAAGTAGTGATAGTGTACTTTGTGAGCTGCTTTTCAATGCTGCTCTGACATCTGTGGTGTTTTAGCAGGGGCTGCTAGAAAGGTATGAAAAGACTTTTGTCTAACATAAATGGAAGAAAGGTGTCTTCATAAGTGTAAAGCTACTTTAGGTCAGTAGAAAGTTGTTTTGGGAGTCCTGTTTGTATTTCTGCTGGTTATTAGGCACATGTTCATCACCCTGAAAAATAAGAAATGGATTGAGGCAGCAGGTGCTCATGTGCCCTGGGTATGGGGATATCCAGGAGATCTGGAGACCCCAAAGCACTGAGTGAATGTCAGAGCATTTGACCCTCTGGCACATTCAGGGTCACCTCTGCTTGATTTTGCCCCTCCAAGCTGTGCTGTTGGTCTGGGCTACCAAAGTCATGTTGGGAGGCTTATTGTGCTTGGTAAGGTTTTTCTTTGTAAGATTTTTTTCTTTGCTTTTGCTTATTTTTCTCTAGGGGCTAAGAGGGGAGAAGCTGTAGAGCTGACATAGGGTGTAATTCTATGACAAACCTCAATTGTATTACTCTCTGAGGTTGGCAGATTGTAGGGTAAATCAAAGGGGTTTTGCTCAGCCTGGGTCCCTCCAGCTGTGGGTCAGACCCAGTCTGCAGTGAGGGCTTTGTGGGCAGGATGGCTTTGGGGAGGAGAGGAGGCTCTGGAGCTCAGACATTGTCACAACAAGGCCATTTGGAGCTGCTCTGCCACCCAAGCTGATATCAAACCCTGATATCAAACCCAGAGAAGTGGAAGGATTCCCTGTGCTTTTGTTGTCCCTTACACCAGGATGACAGAGCTGGATAGAAACTGAATCACAGACTGGTTTGGGTTGGAAGGGACCATAAAGATCATGGGCAGGGACACCTTCCCCTGTCCCAGGTTGCCCCAAGCTCCATCCAGCCTGGCCTTGAACACTTCCAGGGATGGGGCAGCCACAGCTTCCCTGGGCACCCTGTGCCAGGGCCTCCCCACCCTCACAGGGGAGTTTCTTTTCCACAGAATTTATTAATACCAGGCAGACTGTAGGTTCTGGCAGTCTAGACAGAACCATAGTGTTTCTTCTGGCTTTTCTCATTAGTTTTGACAGATTTGAGGGGTTTGCATTGCTGCACAAAGAGTTTTCAATTAACCCTCCTAACTTGCTTGTATTGTAGGCTCATTTTAATTTACTCAGCAGTATTTGCCAAGTACCTTAGTCCATGCTGTAGATATGTGCAAAGAAAGGCATTAACCTTGCTGGAGCCTCTCTGGGATTTGTTTTGGGGTAACTGAAAACAAAAGTGAATCCAGCCATCAGTTAGCATTGTTACAAATATTCCCCCTTCATTTCTTTTTACTGTTGTTATTTTAACCTGGATTCCTGTACTCATAACCTGTAACTTTCCCCCTGAAGCATGCTGCAAATACAAATACAAGCACAGAATTTTGCATACCATCTCATGTCAGGGCATTGCCATGGCCTGGCTGGAGGGCATCTGTGGCTTACTGGGCTTCAGGAACTAAGAAAGCTGCTGGGTGTTGTTTGGTGATGCCTGTGTAAGAAATAAGTTTGGGAAAATGCACAATTAATATTTATCAGAAGATGAGTTAAATACACCAGCAGTTCATAATTTTGAACAATATCTTCTTTTGAGACAAGATGTGGCAGGTCAGCAAGTGGCACACAACAGGGAGCATGTCAGTGGCTCATAAACCATAAAGGAAAGGTAAATAACAGCTTCTGCTTTTTTTTGTACTGTAGTTTGGTTGTAGAAGAGACCAAAGGGAGTGACTTCAGTTTACACATGCTTTTTGGGGGCTGAGATTTCTTGCAAGAGGTTACACTCCTCCCTTTGTTGTTAGTGACTATACAGCTTTTGGGTAATGTCACATCCTGACTGGAAGTAGGGAGTGATGAGGGCTTAGGCTGGCAGCCAGATCTGCTCTGAACTGCCCTGTACCAATCAAATCACCTTATTCCTCTGTCCCTTATTTTTCCCCTTTGGAAGACAGATACTGTAATATTTTATTACAACAAAGATGCCTTTAATCATGTTTGAGAAAGTCTGCTGGAAGTTTGTAGAAGGCAGCTGTTGATAAATGCAGAAATTGCAGTTATTAATTTCTCACAAATGCTGATATTTCAAGCACCATGTTTCTAGATAGGTGTGGGTGTTTTCAGCTATAGAACGTTTTTAAACAGGACATCTGTATCTCTACTTCCCATGCCATTACTTGTAAAAGAAACAAACCCCTGTAAAGCACACCATGATGTCTTTGGGGCATAATGCTGTCCCTGTTGCCCTATCACCAGCTGTTCATTATGAAATTATGTTGGCAATTATGTTGTTGTCACCATTAACACGATCAGCTACCGGAGGCATTTGAGTTGTTGCTATTTTTTTAATTATTCAGAAGTTCTTTGCCTGCCTTATTTTCTCTCTTTCAACTGCTTGATGACTTTCTCAGAGAGCTTTTAGATTGATTGCACTTGTACCTAGACAATATTTCTTTTACAGAAAAGTTTTGCTCTGCCATTCTCCTGTGTTATGCTTAGGAAAATAAAATAAGGTGTGTCACACCTTATGGAATGATCAAACCACACTGAGATGTAAGGAACTTAGAGGGGATGTGAATGGTACAAAAAAACACGAAACAAAACCCCTCAGAATTGTTTTTTAGACCTCTTCATGATGCCCAGGTTTGTTGCTGTAATTTTCTTACTAAGAGTTAATGTGTGACCTTTTTTTGGTTTTTTGTATTAGATTTTGCCTACCCCATTTCTGTTTCCCTGCCCTTTAATATAATACATTTAACTATAAGCCATTCAAATTTTGTCCTCAAAATACTTTTTTTCCCCTCAATTGTCTATAAAACTATTGAAATGCTTCAATTGTGAGCATACAATGAATGATCATCCTCTAATCTGTTCCACATGGATAGTGGGCCAATTTTTACATTCAGTACACAGCACTCCTTAATTCAGTTAAAACCAGAAAGACTGAGACTGTTGCAACCTACAAAATCTTTAGAAAAAATGTACTTAAAAAAAAATAAATTCCCATGCCACATCATAGACACCCTGTTGAAGACACAAATCAAAGGAAGTAAAACAAGGGGAAAACACAAAGAAATTAAGCTTAGGTTCAATTTTCAAAAGACAGAATTATATCTTTTTGTTGTGTATTTAGGGCTTCTTGAACTCTCTGAAGAATTTCTGAATCTTATATGGTTGCACTTGAACATTTATTCTGGTTTGGTTTGGTTTGGTTTTTTTTTTCTCTGTGTTCCTCAGAAGGGAACTGGTGATTCTCATCTCTTCTAAAATTCCTCCCATACATCTTAAATATCCAGAGACTTGTAGTAATGACCAGTGGTGGTGAACTTCCAAAGGATCAAAGATCTGGCAGGATCAGGATAATAGCTGAAAAACCCAAGTGCTGTAATACAAGGAATAGCTGAGTCACTTCAGCTGGGACACCAGACAGGGACCCGAGCATGAAAAGGTTCTTTGGTTTCTCCTCTGCTTGAAATACCATGAGAACCATTCTCTTGTGGTGTATCTGCTTCCTGCCACACTGAAATTAAGACATGCAGAAGTGCCAGTGTATTTCTTTCTTCTTTATTTTTTTTGCCCTTCAAAAGTTTACTAAGATTATCAGAACTCAGAAGTTTTTACTTGATTGGAGGGAGGCTTTGGTTTGTTGCAATTGCCAGCTGCTGGTGATATTTCTGACCCAGTGATCAGGGCTTGCTCAGGACTATCCACAGTAAAACCAAGTCTGTGCTGCACAGTCCCATTGTTGGGGGACAGAGGTGTAATATAGGAAAATGTCAGGATCTGGGCTATTAAAAGTTCTCATTATTGATTGTAGCAGCCAGAGAGCTTAACTTCATAGTTGGATGTAGGTTCTGCATCTAGGGAAGATGTAGTGGATATTTAGGAACCAATAAAAGTCAAATCTCTGAATTTATGCTCAAATAAAACACTCCATATTCTTTATTAAGGAAGATGACTGTAAGAATCCCACATAAGCACACTGTTCCAGCTATTCCAGCTATTTCTGTGAAAGTCTGGGGTTTTTGTACTTGATTTTTCTTTAGTGCACAAGGTCATGTGTGTATTTACAGATATGGTGAAATGATGTTTCAAAAGGTGGAGGTCTTTTAAAAGACCTTTTAATTAGCCTTTAATGCTTGATTTTCTAAATTTGCTGTTTCAAATCCAAAGTCTAACAGCTGAATAAGAAAATTCAAAAGGTAATTCTGTTGGCTGACATGAAGAATTCTATAAACAGAGTTTCAGCCACCTTTCACATTCCTGGGCCAGAAGAAATGTGTTATTCAGCTATTCAGGATATTTTTGGAGATGAAGGTTTGTAGTTGTATACAAATTTGAATCTTCATGGTTTGGTAAAGGACTAATATAGAGGTTTATATTCAACTTCAAGAAAGGCTTTATTGCAAAACCTCATTGCCAGAAACAGCAATTTTTTCAAGAAGTGATCATGTTGAATCTAGCTGGGCAGAAAAACTAAGTTTTGGAGGCATGTAGGACTTTCTTTATTGTCAAGGTATAGGAGTTGGTCTAATACATAGTGCATCAGCCTACTGTTGTCATGTAGAACTTAATAATTGTATAAAGCCATGATGGACCAAAAAGATAACTGGGGAGAGATATGCCTGAAGATCCAGCTGCCTAAATAAAAGTTCTGCTATATGGGAAGACAGCAGAATAAAGGAGGGCTGGTGTGCCCAGTGAGTTGAAGTTCTTGACCCTGGCACCCTAGGCTGGATTGTCAGCTGGCTCTGCTGAGGGCAGCCACATGAAAAGGGCAATCTGTGGCCACAGAAAAAAGCCTTTCTGGCCTCAAGTGGCCTGTGGGCACAGGCAAGGGGCCCTCCCTGACACCAGATGTGCAGCTGCTGCACAAGCCTGCAGTCTGCAGAAGAGGAGTATGGTGAAGAAGGCATTTCCCTGAAATTTGTAGGAGGATGCAGAAATATTTGGAATTTCTAGCACTGGCAGTTCCCTGCTAGCAGTCTGTTGATGCTATGGTGGGGGAAAAACCTTTAGGCATTTCTATAAAATGTACTTCTAAACATGAAAGTAGAAAGTAGCCTGTTGGCCTTGTGTGTTTTATTGGCTAAAGTCTATTTAGATTCTTGTAGAGATTCTTCTCTGGAAAGTGCCACATATGAAACCCTCATAACTGCAAAACATCAGCCAGCATTCAGTCTTGTATCTTTAATCTGCTTGCAATCACAGAATAAAAATCTGTGCTTTCTTTAGTGTCTGTAGCAGTGCTTTTTCTGCCATGGCTCTGGGTAAAGAGCTTTTCTTTTGCTGTTTGGGCAGCCTCCAGTGATGGGATGGATTTATCACATTGTCCTGATGACTGCATGTGTCTTAAATGTCACACCTGTAAGTTTAATTAGGTGATTTATTTAATTTAGAGGTGTGACATTCCCATTCTTGAACTTCCAATGCTTGCATTTTCTGACTTTATCCTTTTTTTTCTTTTTTTTTTTCTGGCACAGACTGAAATGTTCTTACCGATTCAATCCATTTCTTATTACATGGCAGTAGACCTCATTTAATTAAATGCAAAGTTATAAACCAAATGGTTCCCAAATGTATACTGCTTTAAGAAAAAAAAAAATTCAAAAAAAGAAAAGACCAAACCTCACTAGCAAGTGTTTGCCAAGTGTTTGTGTTGGTTTGGCAGGTATTTGGAATTGGGTTTGTAACCAGAGGTAGTAGATGCAGAAGTAATGTCTTCATGAGAAAGTCACCCCTTTTATCTGGGGAAGTGCCATGTGTGTGCATATCCAGCATCCATGGAAAGGATGGGTGGGTGGAGAAGTTTTTCATGGTCCTTACTGCCAGCCCAGCTCTGCCTTGGTGCCACTGGATTGCAGTTTGTGGGCAGACCTGGGAGAGGTCCTAGTGTGCTAATTAGTCCTGTTTAAATGGAGTTCAGAGTAACTCATTCGTTGAGTTAATCTGGTTTTAAAACTGTGTGAATATTGACTGAGCTGTACCTGTTACTCATTAACCAGTACTGACAAAATAACCTGTGTTTCATTATGGTTCTGGTGGTGAAGGAAGAGGGAAAATAACTGCTTGTGCCATTTCTTATCAGCTTTATCCCTTGTACCAATTTGATGTTTATCTCTCATTTGCTGTGAAGTTGGATCATATTGAGTTTCCATGTTTATGATTCTGTGTGTTTTGATGTTTTGTGTTTTAAAGTCAGCGTGCTGTTACTTCGTTAAATTAGCCAAGGTTTGAGTAGTGCTTTCCCTAATCCAGTTTTAATTTCCTACTGCATGTGAGACCGTGTCTTTTCTGAGGGAGCAGAAAATGATGTAGTGCTTAAATTACCTTAAAATACTGATTTCAGAAAGAATGAGAATTTTAGCATTGCTTGCTTTACCTTTAGGAAAACTTTTTTTTTAATCTTTTGGCTTGGAAATGTCATTGTCCTGTCCTGGCTGGTGGCCTTCTGCTGGGACAAGGTTGTTTCTTTTCAGTGTCTTTCATCTGGACTTTGGCAAAAGAAGTCAGATGTAACCACAGTAGGTAATGCATTTCCAGACAATGCCTTATTGTCTGCACAGGCTGGACACAGAGACTTTGCATACTACTTAGAATCAGGATTAAATTACCAACCTTTTGGGCATTTTCATGTAAAATGCTCTTTATTATGGTTTTCTCATAGCTAAAGCATGAGTCACTTGCAAGCCATAATAGATTTTGGCTATGCTGCATGATGAAGTGTTCTGGATGCAGTGAAACATTTAATCAAGACTCCAGGCAGTGCAACTCCCAGTGGTCACCTTAACAGATTGGGAAAAAAAACAAAAAGGGAGAGAAAATGGAACAATTATGGCACCTTTTCTTTACAGCACTGGGATCAATATTTCTTAGGGACAACAGAAGGAAGTAGCTTCTTTTTGAATTTTACTTTTAAATGATGATGAGAGCAGATTTACACCTGATTTAGACTAGGAATAAGGAAGAAGTTTGCCCCGATGAGGGTGGTGAAATGCTGGCACAGGTTGCCCAGACAGGTGGTGGATGTCCCATCCCTGGGAACATTCAGTGCCAGGTTGTATGGGGCTCTGAGCAGCCTGGTCTAGGGGAAAATGTCCCTGCTCATTGCAGAGGGCCTGGACTAGATGGTTCTCAAGGGTCCTTTCTAACCCAGATTATTCTGTGATTCTAGGATTTTTCTGTTAATGTCAATTAAATCACAGTGGCTTTGGTCACTCTGATCTCCCAGCATTTTATCGCAATGCTCTGTAAAGGGTCTTGGTTGAAAAACATCAAATCACCCTACTAAACTTTACATAGCAGGATATTAACTCCAGGAAGGTTCTGCAGAGTTAAAACATTGGAGTTGGAGCCCACAGATTAAAACTACCTGGGAAATTCCAGCATTACATATTAATCATAATAACATTTATAAGGATCCATGCATGTTTGTTTAATGGACAAAGCAAAACATGTTTCCAAAGTGCACTGAGCCCTAAGTTTCCAAACAGTCTCAAAGCTGGTAATCAGTAGCTATTCCTGATTCTGTGAGGTAAAAGGAAATGTTTCTATAATCCCTATTCTGGATTACTGTTGTCTTGTACAGGGTTGATGTAATATTTGCTTTGGGGCAACTGGAGAGGGCAGTGGTGGGGCCTAGGACAGCTTTCACATCCTGGCTTTCATTAAGCTTGACCTCAGACATCAGAATTAAGTCTTTTAAACCTGGCTTTTTAATTTTATTTTTTTTCCCAAACAGTGCCTTTTTAGCACTTTTCCCCCACATTTTCTTCCCAGCTGCAGTCTTCCCCCTGTTAACAGTGGGATTCTTAACAACATTACATTTCTATTTAACAGGTTTGCTGGCCTGCAGCACAATAGACTAATGTGATTTTTATTGTGCTAGCGTGCGCTGGGATTGTTTGCCTCCTGGAAAATGGGATATTCAGATGCCTCATTCAGCCTCAGCTATTGCCTTGTCACAAGATATTTTCTTTATAAATGGGCTTTCCATCTTGTTGTGAAAATTGTAAAAGTGCATGATCAGTAGTTCAGGTTTTTCACCTTCCTGAGCTCTGCTATTATTGGGTATTCAAGTAATTTCAAAGCATAAGTGTTTATTTTTTACCCTCAAACTTACTGTTTCACAGTGATTTAGAGCAAGGTGGGAAACTGGTTCAAGATGGGCTATGGGGTTTATGTATATATGTATGTATGTATGTAAAATTTTATTTATTTTAAAGAGGATTTTTCTTCTTTTTTTTCTCCTGGAATGTATTTCCAGAAATGCATTGTACTCTGATCCTTTATCTGCCTCTCCAGTTTGGAGGAGGCACCCATGCTCTGGTCTCAAGCACTGAGTGTAACCACAACTTCACTGCTGTGAGTGGCCAATCTGATTACTCACATCAATTAAAAAAAGGAATCTAGGCCTGCATGTGTGTTTTCCAGGATTAGGGAATAATTATTGATGAATAAGAAGGCTGAAGTGATGAAGGCAAGGAAAAAAAAAAGACTAGTGTTGGCCAAGTTCTTCAGTCAATTGCATGGATGGGGTGAATTAATAGTTGTATTCTTTCCTTTTATCATCATGAATGATATGATAGGAAATAAAATCCTTTCACTTTTAATCAGTTCAAATCGATAATGTGCTGCCATGGTCTTCAGCAAAGAAGAAAAAGCTCCTTAATTTTGTGTTAAGATGAAGGATCACTTAATGAAATTTAGTTTTAAGATGAAGCATCATCTAATGACTTGGGCATAAACAAAAGTCTTCAGGGTGATTTGTGGTGATGCTGCCCGTGGATTATTAGGTGGTATCTCCTGAGAGAGGCAGTGAGGAAGGGAAGAAGAATGACTCAACACCAAATAAATGGGAAGAGAAGCTGTTGCCTCTGCACTCTGTTTGATCTTTGATGGAATAGTTGGAGTGTTTGAAGGGGTATGGAGCACGTGAGGCATCTGGGAGTTCCTCCCTTCTCAGATCATGTTCTATCTGTAGATCTCTGATCATGTTCTATCTGTAGATCTCTGATGCACTGTGTGCCATGGAAAGCGTGGCTCCAGGCAGGAATTACTCTTCTGGGACTGCCAGGGAAACTTGCTGCTGCCACGTGAGCTCCTTCACGTTTCCTGTGTCATCTTTTCTCCTCCTCTCATTGTCCTTTGATGGGTGGAAGAACTTCAGAGAACTGTTCTGTCTGTAAACCCTCCTGACTTTGGAATAAAAGAAAACTGAATGTTAATAACTGTAGTAAAACAGAGGGATGGGGTCTGGCCAAGTGAGCCCATTGGTTTATGGAAGGCGTTAGAATTGGTTAGAATTTGGCACATTGCCTTGCAGGGCGATGTTTTATTTTACATACCTGTGTAGCTCATAAACCCAGTCACTAAAATAATTCCTTTTTCCAGAATAAAACTCTCATTTTAAGCTTTTTATGTTGAGTGTGGAACTTGTCTAGCCTGTTCAGTAATAGTTACCTGGGGTACTAGTGCTTTTTGAAGTGGAATTGGTGTTTTTGCTCTAAGAAGTGAAACTTCATATTATAGCAGCTGTTTCTTAATTCAAGCAATTATTTTGAATAAGCTTAAGAATAGTTTTATGTCCTAAGTGCTTTAATAGATCTGTGTGCCTTAAAACTTGAGGTAGATCTTGATATGATTCCTCTATCTGTTAACAGCTGAGGATTATTTGAATGGAGAAAGAACTATTTTTCTAACATCTACATTCAGAGTAAATTGAGGCAGAAACGTTTGAGGTGAGTGCTGCCCTGCCTCAGTCTGTTCTGAATTTGCTTAGGGAGAAAAAAAAAAAAAACCAAACAAAACACAAGAGGCTAATTTGAGCAGCAAATAAGAATCCTAACGAGATCAAGGCAATTAATACTTCCTCTGCTTTGAAAATGTCTGTGCCAACAGGCTGCAGCAATCAAATTGTCACAGATGAGGATGGGCTGGCCATCTGTAACTGTGGCAGGGGCAGGGCATTATTGTGAAAATGTTATTAAGCCTGTGAAGGAGAAATTTGATTCATGCACAGGGAAATTTGTGGTATTGTTTGGCTTTCTATATTGCTGATCTGTGTGGTTTGTTGTATGCCTCTGGTTTTGCATCTTAGCTTGAGTCAAACATAAAACAAGCACACAAACAAAACTAATTAAAAAAACCATCCAAAGATGGTTTGCATAGAAATTGATATGTAAAATTACTGTGTTTATTTTACAAGGGTTGGTAAATAAACAATGTGTATTTGTCTGAAGAATAAGCTCTGAGGGAAAGCTTTGATTTTCAGTCTTTTTTTCTACATGTATTAAATGTATGAAGGAAAAGCACTGTATTAGAATTTGTACAAAAGTAGAGTGCTTTTGTGGAGATTTATGTGCACGTGGATTGACCAAAGCTTTCTGATTTTTTTTTCATTTTCCCTTGAACAACAAAAGCACGATAATATTATGAATCTATTAATCAGTTTTCCATCACAGTCTTAACAGATTTAGGAGAGTCTGCAACTATTTGTTTTCTCATGGCTTCTGCAGAAATTCAAGGGTGTTCAGAGGAGCCAAGCCCCCATCAGTGCCTGGACCACAGGAGAGGCAAGTTAGAGAATAAAAAAGGTGCAAAGACACTTAACTATCTTTGCTGTTTCTGTATTTCATTATATTTGAGTCCTCTGAGTGGCAGTAAGAACTTTTGGGTCCCGTATTAAATTTGCTGTTGATACAAATAGGAAGTGAGGATTTGTCAGGTGGAAAGTTGCAGAAATTTTTGTTGCATGGTGCAGTACCTTGAGTGCTGTGAGGTGGTTGGTTTGTGTCTACCTTTGCATCCTAGATTTGCACTGAAGGACGAGTTTGAGGTCAGGGGAGAATATTCCTCATTTTGGATAGATTTGGAGAAGGGGGTGGCAATTATCACTTTCCATGTAGCCTGGGCATGTTGCTTCCTGCTGTCCTGCAGGCATTGGCACATAATGGCTCCCTGCTTCCAAGGTTTGGATAAATCCCTTCAGCTCCCTTGTTTTCCATCCTGTGGTGTATTTGAGAGGTTTCAAGGCCTTTGGTTTCCTAGAAACTTATTCTTGTACTTGCTGCTGTCACTGGTGAAACAGCATTTGATCTGTAGATCCTTTTAAATGTGACTCCTGTGGTTGCCTTTGTTACCTGGGGCAGAATTACACTTAATTTTTAACTGGTAGCATATGATAATAATCAAACCATGTATTTCCTGAAGTGACATACATTGATTTTTTTATGCAAATGTGAAGTGGGATTAGAAAGATAGAAGCAGTTGGTTGGGAAAAGGTTTAGTTTAGATCTTTGATTAAAACTTTGTGGGATTTGTTTGTTTTTATTTTCTTTTTCTTCTCCAGTAAAGATATGATAAGATATGCTGCAATCTTCTTTGTGGTTGTGGTTCTCCTGTGGTATTCTGCTTCATGTTGGAATTTATGGAATAATTTCAAAGTGAAATTAATTTGTGAGATCCTGGACATCCAGTTTACATCCAATCTCATTCAGGATGTACGAGATCCTCTCTTGTTTGGGGAAAATGGGATTTTTTTTCTCAAATCTTTCTCATAGATGTCTTAGACCAGGCTGGTTGGGCCCTGAGCAACCAGATCCAGTGAGTGGCATCCTTGTCTCTGGCAGGGTGGGGTGGAACTGCATCATCTTTTAGGTCCCTTCCAGCCCACCCCATTCTGTGATTCTATGATTACTTCAGTGAAATTTCTGCAAATGAGTGCATCTGAGGATCTTACTCCCTAAGTCTGTAGTTTTCTGTTTGCTAGCTGGAGTAGTAAATTCTAGCAGAAGTAAAAAGATAGCTTTAGACACAGATGCTAATTAGGCTTACCCAATGGTGAATTTTGAAGCAATACATATTATCTAAACCCTGTGGATAAGTAATAAATCATGGTCTAAATGTCTAAACACTCTTTAAAAATGTTGTGTTCTTTTCTAAAAAAGTCTCATCCTTATTTGAGAATTTCTTATTTTTCCACCTTGTAAAGCATGCCTTCGGTATAAAATACAGTTTCTTTGTTTACTTGTGAACTGATTTTTCAGAATAAAATTACCTTTTTTATTCTTCTTTTTTATACTTCTCCTGAATCTGACTTCATAATTAACTTATTTGTCCCCCAATCCTTAGCCATGTGTATCCTTGGATCCTCGCTATTTTACATTATTCAAGCTGTAGGCGATGCACAGCTCCTCTCCCAAAGCCCCCAGAAGTTGTCACATATTTTTCATATGATTTGCACAAAGGGCAATCTCTCATCATGAAAATGGGTTCTGGTGGTGAAATGTCACCCGCAGCTGGAACATTAGCTGTGAATGCCATGTGTGGTAGGAATAAATGAATTGCAGAGCTGTGCAGCTGCTTTACCTTGAGACCTTGTCTGGGGAAATGCTGCACTGTGGGGAGGAAGGCAGGAAGAGTGTGCTGTGTGCCAGTTCATGGGCAAGGAGGCCTGGCAAAATCCTTCACCTGTCATTGCCACCATGTCCCTCCCATTTCTGTGATTAGTTGTCACCCAGTCTTCCTTGAAAACCAACCCAGGCTGGTTTCTTCTCTGCAGTTTGTGTCTGGTGAGATTGTTGTCAGTCACTGCTCATGGTGCTCTGCTCAGCACTCCTTGTGCTTCTGCTGTCAGGGATTTAAATGTAATGATAAAACCTTCTGGGTTGAGCTGGCTCAGGCTGTGTTTTGTGTACCATTTTTGAATGGCCAAAGGGATTAAATAGGGGATAAATAAATAATGGCCTTCTATAAAAGACCCCTGTTTTGTCTTCACTTCCAGCACATATAGCTATTATGTTAATATTACCCTAATATTAATATAATATTTCCTCTGTGTTTGGAATCATCCTGGTGATCAAGTCAGAACATCTTGGCAATTGGTGGTACCTATGAAAACAGAACAGGGAAGAAAATGTTACCACAGGGGACTAGAAACAGTAGAAATCATACACTTTAGATCACCAGACATGTCTGTGCTGGTTATATCCAGAGCAGCCCAATCCATATATTTTCAACTGAGTGCATGGAGAATCCTTGTGGATAAGGGCATAGCAGATACAGTAGCATAAATGACATTTTGTCTGTCAATCCAGCTACCTTCTTAAGTCATCCATACCTTTGCCTTTTACCTTTCACTGTTCTGTGGTTCTTCTAGCTACTCATTTTCTCCTTAGTAGGTCTTCAGAGTTTGGTGGCTGTTCCATATTTTGGGTCCAAAACCATACCTTTTTTTCCATGATAAATATAAAACAGCTGTGTCTTCTTTTTCTATTTTGGAATGTTACGTTCCAGACCCAGCAAGAAGAGAAAACCTGGCTCTGCATCTTTTTGAATTAGCATCAGCAGGGCAGCAGCCTTGCTTGTGAAAAACTAGGGATAATGATCACAAAACAACCTTTCAGGAACTATCATTCTTACTTGGAAAGGCATACAAATATGGCATGTGAAAAGATCATTTGCCGAGTTTTGGATAGGCAAGGAGAGTTGATGCTAGTGGGTGCTCCTAAAGTAACGTTTATGTTTGCAATTAGAGGAGAGTTTTGAGAGAGAGAGAGAGAAAAGCAGATTATTTGTTATAAAATATATTAAGTGCAAAGGGTGTTTTTTCCCCCTCTCGGAACAGAGAGTTGCCAATATATAAACATTTCAGAGAGAATTTTACACCACCTCATCTTTATGTCAGGCAGCATTTAATGGTTGAACGATCTCCTGCCCCGGCACTTGGCAGTTACTCTCCAGGGGCTGACTTTGAGGATTACAATGACAGTCTATCAGTGGATCTTTTCCAATATAAACTAGACTAGGACCATTTAAAATCAGTTGCTATCAACAAGTCAAATTAACTTTATTTGTGTTAGAGGCTTTCCTAGGAGTATTTTGTAACAACGTGGAATTTTAATATCCGGACGGGCTTTTCCTATTGTTGGTGTGATTTGGGAATGTGCTAATTCATGTGATTAAGAGCAAGTTACCTGATTTCTTTCAGAATTATGTTATAAGTAACATTCAGGTCCAATCAGTGTTCAGTGCTGACTCAATTTTTTTCCCTATTCCTGCTTTTTACAGGTAGAAATAACACTTCAGGATATCAATGACAACCCCCCAGTATTCCCCACAGACATGCTCGATCTGACTGTGGAGGAGAACATAGGAGATGGATCTAAAATACTGCAGCTGACAGCCATGGATGCTGATGAGGTAGGAGCATGATTTCAGTTTTGAATGTTGGTGCTAAAACTGCCATTCTGGACATGTTTTTTAGCTGTTTTCTTCATCCCTTTGTGTGAGCTTGGCCTTAGGAATCATGGCAGTCATTCACAAAGTTCTGTCCAGGTCTAAACTAACTTTGAAACCAAGATGTTGTGGTTGAGCCCAGTTCCGAGGTGTGCAATAAAATTATTCAGAGACAAGCCTTAGAGAACAAGAAAAATCCTGATAATGCCTGCTTTCCCTTTGACTAGACCTAACAAAGATCAGTATTATCCCTTTATTTTACCAAAAAGAGGAGAAAAGAAACAATGATAAAATGTGTGCTCTGTACATGAATCTGTTTGAAAAATAATTTTGCACTCTTGGATTCATTACTATGAGAATGCTGCAACTAAGGTGCTACAAAAAAAACTACCATGCTATTGATGCATTCATTTATTTTAGAAACTTAAGTTATAAAAATGTTAATAATGTTATTTTTGTTTGCTGAGCTTTCTTTTTGCTGTCTGTCCACGAGGAAAACAACTAAAAAGTCAGTATAATCATACAAAAAGTGTGTGTTGTCATTAAAACATAGAGTTACACTTGACAACAACAAGCAGTTCTTGCTTTCAAATAATAGGGCAATTCAACCTCCTCAAGAGAATTTTATTCCTGGCCTTTTTTGTGTTAGCCTGGTTAGTCTTCCTGTGATTGTTAATTGGTATACTTAATCTTGCTGCTACAGAGGGAACCACGGGAACACCCCCGGGAATGGTGCAAATGTGATTGTAAATATTTTGGTTTTCCCTTTGTTTTCCAGTAGTAGCCTGATACACAGACAAAACCCAAGATTTTGGAAAGGTGCATTTCTGTAGCAAAAATTCTAGCTGCTTGTCTTTCTTTTAGGAAGCAGTAAATACTGAACTACCACTCTGTGGTGTGGTATGGCAAATATATCTAAGATTATGGCAGTATCTTATGCTCCAGCCTCTTTTTAACCATTCCTGAGCTGCACTTAATCTATTGCCCATTCTGAAGCACTCCATCCAGTGGGAAGTGATTTGTTACCTTGGAGAGAAATCAGTCAGTGTTTTTATCAAAATGAATGATTTCAATTTCCCTACCAGAACATTTGTAACTCAAACTCTTTACAAAGAGCCCAAGTTTTCCTAGTGATGTGCAGCTTTGGGTTGAGATACCTTTTTATTCCCCCCTGCTTTTTGAAGCTGAGGGCAAGGTATAAACCAATATCAAAGAGTGGCTGTGGTTTTAGCTGCTCTCTGTTAGAAGGACTCTGGCTGGTCAAACACGAGGTGAAGAATGTGGTCACCTCTGAAAATTCTCCTGAGGTGTGATGGCTAAGCCACACAATTGGAGGAAAGCGTGTGACATCCCCCAGGCACACCTGAGCACACAGATGAAGCACTGCACCCAGCTCTGCAGGGCTGGGCACCTGCAGAAGCCTGTTTTCTTTCTAAATTTCCTTTTATCAGTTAGCTCAGTCTGACTCTTTGAAACAACACCCCAGAGAGAAAGTTTGGCACGGGGCAGTCTGGTAAGGTCACGTTACTAATGCTTGTCTGTCCTCTCACAGATACAAGCAGGTGTTTATCTCTATTAATTTGCTTTTTTAGGCAGGAGTATTTGAAACAGCCATAGAATTTCTTTCTGCCAGATCTCTTTGATCTGCTGTTCGTTGCAGAAGTGCCACTGGCATGTCAGCAGCAGGTTTCAGCTGTCAAATCCAGGCACCATCAGTACACAGGATTTAGGTACTGTATCTGATGTTAGAGGCTACCAAACCTTCAGTATCCTTAAGCCTGTCTTGGAAAAAGAAGCACATGGCATTATTCTACATAACATTACTTTTCCTTAATTTTGCTTTCAACCAAAATGCTCAAAGTCCACATGAAAGCTTTTTCTGCTCCACCCACCCCCCCCCCTCAGGAATAAATGAAAATTTTTGACCCAAAAGCAAATGTTTTTGACTTGCAGCACAGCCCAAGAGATCAGAACTGTGATTTTAATGATGTATGATTTGTCATTTTGGGGTTTTTTATTTACATGGGTAAATATATTTCCATGCAGAAACTGACCTTTGAGGGGCTGCTGCAAGCACAGCCTCCATGATTTTCTCCTGACCATGAGCTGTGGCTGGAAGTGCTGCCACATTGCTGCCCCAGGTCCCCCCTGCTTCCATGCCTCCCTCTCCTGCTCCCTTCATCCCATCTCCAGAGAGCAAGAAAGGCAGAGCTGATCCCACTGGCAGGGATTTAATTTAGAGATAGAACAGGAATAAACATTGATCCTTATTAAGATGTCACACTGCTCGTTGGTGCTGGTTTGAAACTAAAACAGGTAACAGAGCTTTTTTGGTATTGATTGGATGAAATCCTTTTATGAAGAGTAGAGCACAAAGTATCTGGGTAATCTCATCATTTCACATCTCATAAATAAAAACTGTGTGTGTGTGTGTCTTTGCTGTGGGACTGGAGCAGGGACTGGGCAGGAAGGCTGTTTATTGAGGGAAACCGTTCTGAAAAATAATCTCCAAGCGCAGTTACTGGAACGATCCCTGTCTTACTGCAAGTTCTGATGTGGTTTTCCTGGCAAACAGCACGACTTGACCGCTCCTGTTCTGCCCTAGGGAGCCAATGCCCTGGTCACATACACCATCATCAGTGGTGCAGATGACAGCTTCCACGTTGACCCCGAGTCGGGGGAGCTGATAGCCACCAAGCGCCTGGACCGGGAGCGCCGCTCCAAGTACTCCCTGCTGGTCCGTGCTGATGATGGCCTGCAGTCCTCAGACATGAGGATAAACATCACTGTCAGCGATGTCAATGACCACATCCCCAAGTTCTCCAAGCCTGTGTACTCCTTTGACATCCCAGAAGATGCCACTCCAGGTAAACAGGACGTGGAAATGCGACCGCTGGCCTCTCAGGTGGTTGTGTTCTTCATTTTTCTGGTTTCATGTGCAGGAGTGTTTTGATGCTTAAAAGGGAGGGTTGTAAGCTAAAAAGTATTTAGATCAAAAATGGTTTTCAAGTACTGTGCTCTATTTCATGTCTCCAGGTGAGAAATGAATATTGCTTCCAAGGTTTTGTACAGATTGCTAATACAAAAGCAATATCTGCCAGTAGCATCTTAGAAGCTTATTCTAGACATGAATAAACCAAGGAGATGGTTGATATGAGATATAAATGACATGGTGATAGCTTTCAGGCTTTTATTAGCATCTTCATAAGCATGGGAGTCTCAGTTTGGAAGAACTAAAGTTACCCCCATGCCTCCAACTTTTGCACTCTGCCCCACAGTCCCTGTCCCAAAATTTGGTAGTGTTTTGCATTAAAGGATTGCAGTGCAGCTGTGCCTCAGGAATCTGATCTGGAAGTGATTGAGATGTCTGTAAGCACAGAGTGCTCTGGTTGCTGATCCCCAGCCATGCTCTTTTCTCTCAGAGCCTTGAGTCTTGGTCTGTTTCAGCAGGAATAACCCTGGAAAAGGCAAGCCTAATTCCCTCCACATTAAAATGAGACTTCTCTCATTATTCGTTTATATGGTGTACATTAGAGCTTTATACCAAGCTCAGCAGTGATGGATGCTGAAGGAACAAATAGGCTGATTTTGTATTAGAGTACTGCATCTTCTTCTCTGCTCTCCAGCAGTCCAGGAGCAGCTGGCAGGCTCACCCACAGGGGAAGGACCATGAGGTTTCCTCTTCAAGGTTCCACTTTGTATCCCAGAGAGTAATCCCCATTCCCCTTGCTGTTGAAGAAATGTTAAAGCTTGAGATAATCAAATGGGTGTGAAAGATACCAGCATATCCAGCTGGATTAAAGGGGGTTACAGCACCCTTCTTTGTTCTGATGATATAAGCAGTTTTCATTATCACATGGCTTGAAAGTAGTTAACTGTGCTGCATGTAGTTCATCTGGTTGCAGGGAAAGGAAACTTAATGATTTACTTTCTTGGAAATGAGCTGATCTTAATTATAATTAGTGTTCAAAATACTAAAAAGTGACACTTGATTTCCAAACTCCAGTCAGATAGGTCAGTCATGCAAGGGCAGTTATGCAGAAATGAAAACACTGGCACAGATTCACAGAGCGTTGAATTTCAGAAAGCAGCAGAGAACAGACCCCTATAAGGTTTCTAGTTTTCTAACCACAGTTACCCTGCAAGGGCACTGTTTCAAAAAGCAGAGCTGGGATATGTGGTTTGTACTCACATTTTGGTTTCTGCATTTGGAAAGAAGTATCTAGAAGGTTCCAGAACTTGTGATTGTCTGCGGCAAAGGGAGGGTCCTTTGAGCCATAGGAAGACAATATCTAGCAGGAGAAAAGGTATTTTTGCCCCTGTTGATATCAAATCTGCATAAAGACAAAAAACATTCCTTGCCATTTCTTAGGGTGTTTGAGTAAAAGCAAGAATATGATGAAAAAGTAGGAATAGTTATTCAGACAGCGTTGAGGCTTGAGTTTCCCTCGGAGGGCATCTCTCAGCTGTGGATCTGCTTGATGCTGAGCTGATGGCACTCTGCTGTTGTGCCACACAGGTTCCTTGGTGGCAGCCATCCTTGCCACCGACGACGACTCGGGCGTCAACGGGGAGATCACGTACACCATAAGCGAGGATGATGAAGAGGGAATCTTCTTCCTGAATCCCGTCACCGGCGTCTTCAACCTGACCCGGGCGCTGGACTACGAGGCACAGCAGTATTACATCCTGGCTGTCCGTGCTGAGGATGGGGGAGGCCAGGCCACGGCCATCAGGGTGTACTTCAACATCCTGGACGTCAACGACAACGCGCCCGAGTTTGGCATGGCCTCCTACAGCACCTCCCTGATGGAGAACCTGCCCCCCGGATCCGCCATCCTCAACTTCAGCGTCACCGACGCCGACGATGGTACGAGCTCCCTCCCCTTCTGTGGTCCTAGATCTGTGCTTCACCTTGGCAGCATTTGAGAAGGCTTACTAAAAAAGGGGAGAAATTAGGGCTACCCCTAAGTTGCTGCTGTCATATGCTTAAATTCACTTTTAAATTACCAAGTTCTTTTTCTGAAAGTTTATTATAAATTCTAAGGAATGTTGTAGTAATATCAGATGTTATCTGCAGTTGCCTTAAATGTGCTATAACTTTTAAGTCTCTCGTGAAGGCAGTTGGCATCTACAAGGTGTTGATAGTGGAGGTTAAAAACTTATTGAAAGAGATATTAGGAAAATTTCCCATTGAAGTAAGCTTTAATATTGGGATTATTTGTGGCATCTAGAGGGTGTTAATGTGTTGAGTGTCAAAGGTACAATTTTTATGGCTTGCTTAACCATTTTGCCATACAGTTTGTGCCGAAGCAAGAATAATTATAGAATATGACCATGAAATACATAAACAACATTCCATCATGTACCACATTTTCTGAAGTGTCCACAGACACTACCCAGTGTTACTTAGTGCAAAACTCTTCATAATGCTCCCAGTGACTTTACAGGTGAAGGTTATTTTTGTGACATGTTGAGCAGCCTTGTCTCCTCTCAACTTGACAGGGGAAGTGTCTCACACTGAAATGTGCCTCCAGGACAAAGCACCTACATGCTTTGAGGAATCCCTGTTTGTGCACCTAAATTGACTGAACCTATCAAGATTGCTCAGTAAAGCAGTTTTTCCTCAGGGAATGACGAGTTGTTGGACTCCAACATTTTTGTGGGGAGATAAATTTTGCTCTGATGGATGGAACTTTCCATGGTAAAAATTGTGTAACCGGTTTTGAGATCAAACTGAGGAAGGGAGAAGAGATTCCATAAGATAGGCCAACAAATCATAAGTTATAACTTTGTGATACTGGCTGCTCTTGCATGAATCTCTCTTTCACCACACTTGTTAAAGCTTTCATTTTATGTAAACTAAGCGTAAGTTGGAGGAGGAGCTCGTGCTTGTATCATGCATACCCAGGGAAGGGATTGTTCCTCCAGACCAGTAGATAAATGGTTTTGTGTCTATCTCCTCTTCTATTTCTTATTTTCCTGTCAGGACTACAGCACTCGGTTTCAAATCCTTTTGGAAGTTAATTTCACTTTGCTGTTATGAGTCTGTTTTCCTTTTCTCTTGCACCTCATACGTTAATTTCCATCTGTGCACAGTGGATGGGAACTATATCATAGCACTGACATATCAATTCACATTCATCACACCCTCAGTTATCAAGGAGGCAAATGAGTATTTGAGGAGCAATGCAACAAGAAGTCAGTTATCTTACCTCTTATATTTTCTGGCACACTTGCTTTTCTAGCAGGCTGGATTTAAAATTAATAGGGCAGAAATATCATTCCAGGAGCGTGCCAGGTTGAGTTCTCCCATAGGACTGTAACTTAAGCAAATGTTATGATCTATTGTTGTTTCTGTTTCAAACCCAAACTTGTTATCTTGTGTTGTCTTATATTTATCTAGAGGACAGAAATAGCTAGTGCTAGTATGATACTCTTCTCCATGTGCTCACAGATAATGCACTCAATAAGAATATAATTTCGTTGATTATTTATGTTACATGATCCTATAGTTTGAAAGAGCTCTGGAAAGACATTGTTTTATAATGAGGTATGGCTGTTGTTTTAGGATAAACACTGATAAAAGACAGAAACATGATGATAGTGAAACTGCTCCAATTTTCATTTTCTTGTTCAGCACACCCCTTGGGAAACAGCAGCTGTTTATCTCAGCTTAGACTGTTTCATATACAGGTCCATAGCAAATATCAGCTACAGCTCTTGGATATTGAATAATAAAGTATTATAATAATATATGCTAAAGAACTCAGTTACCATAAACACATTCATTTTGAAATGCAGATTTTATTTTTTCAACAAAGAATTAACAGGAAAGATCTCAAGAGGAAAGCACACTCATGTTTGTCAGTTTGTCAAAATTTTGGTAAGGCAAAGCTGGTGTAATTTCCCAGCTAAACTGTACAGGAATTTATAGAGTGGCAGGGGGGAAGTAGTTTCATTGGTTGTTTTTTTTTAGTCTTATTAGTAAATAAATAAAAATAGAAACAAAACCCTTTAGAAGAGTGTTATCATGAAATTGGTGACTCCATGTCTGTCCTTTCAGTGTTTTATCAGATGAACCCTCAGATTAAATAAACCTAAGCAAAGAGGATGTCCCTATATTCTCCCTAAGAAAAGCCCAAATCCAAACCTTGGAAGGGGGGTATGGATGAAGTGCACAATGCCAGCTTGGCATGCTGTGTTTAAAAAAGAGAATAGTTCATTAAGTGCCCTTCCTGGCTCCACTGATATTTAGGCCACTCTTCTGTTTCATAGTTCAATTTGTATAAGCATTAGCAGTGTTGAAACCTATGTGAATACAGGACAAAGAATGAAAGGTTCATGGAGGTGAGATAAGGAATAACAAACTGATTTTTTCTTAGAAATAAACGCCATAGAAAACACTGGGGGTGGGGGGGAGGGGAGGCAATAGAGTATTTTTAAAAGTCATTCTCTTTTGCAGGACCCAAATCCTACCCATCTCCAAAAATCTTGAATTGCCAGAAAGTACTTTACTGAAATCAAGACTTTCATCCATATAATTAGTCATTTGAAAATACGACTGAACTAAAAGCTGAGAAGCATTAAACTTTCACCGTCCTTCACTTGATCAAAGTAATGGGGAAACACTAATATCTGGCAGATAAATGCATTAATTTCTTTGATTGCATTCAAATATTTTGTCTTTCATGATTGGTTCTATTAGTTCTATAATTTAACTTCTATAGGAGGAAAAGGAGAGAGGGAAAGATGCCAATTACAGTAGCCACTGGGGGAAAGACACATAAGACTAGATTTCTCAAGTCTGAGCATAATAAACAGCAGAGATTAATAAATCTAATGCAGGGATAATTTTATTATCAAAGCAATTGATAATTTTATTATCAAAGCAATTCACTCAGAGAGAAAAGAGCTTCAGAGTAAAAACGGCAAAATGCACAGCAGTCAGTGAAGTGGGCAGCTTTCTTTGCATGAACAAGCTAGTTTGAGGGGTAAATTAGTAGCTAACGGTTGGTTAATTTACTAATCCTAAACACAGTCTTGAATATGTAAAACAAGATCAATTTTTGAAATAAATTAAAATAGATAGATGGAGGAGAGAACTTTTTTCACATTTGGATGTTCCCAGTTGTTTAGAATGAACTGTGGAATCGAAGCAGTAACACACACTGTTTGCTACAAGGAATATTTGAGGATATTTCACAGCCCTGTTCAGGTTCAGGATGCATTTCCCTTACCAGAATGATAAATCTCTCCCCTGACCATAATTGCTAGTTATGTTTTGATCATGAGATGAGTGAGGGCTGTTCATCTGATATTTTGGAATACCATGCCATATATGGGAAGCATACCTTTCCCCAGTATTCACTCTTGGCTTGCTCTAGATAGGCTTGGGAGTTT
>VZTT01032719.1:32513-42662 GCA_013400855.1 Buphagus erythrorhynchus | reverse complement strand
AGCTTTCTCTCTTCCTACACTAAGAATTTATACCCTTAACAAAACAGTTGAGAGCCACAACTGGGAAAGTGCTTGGCTTGTTTTTGACATTGTCCTTCTGGATGGTATTTCATTTTTTTCAGAGAGATATCTTAGTTTGTAAAACCAATTAAGTATGAGACCAATTTATTGTGATTAAAGATGAGTGAACATTTGGGGACATTTTTACAGGAGCAGAAAGTACCTGATGGAACATGATGACTAGTCCTAGCTGGAACAAATGCCAAACTCTGGAGGGGATTGCAGTTTAAAAAAGCATATTATAGATTTGCTCACTTGCATTCACAGAAACACAAAGGAAGTTCTTGGGCTTGCAGCAAGGTTCAGAGTTTTCTGCCTGGCTGCAGCTCTGGAATGTCAGGGGGACAAACTACTCTCTTTTCCAAAAGTAATGAGATCTTTTGTCAAGGCCACGTAATGAGTAATGACAAAACTGTTTAGAAGCTGCATCAGTCTTAAATAGCATCATGAGAAATTAACCAAATCCTGAAAAAAAGTCAATTTGCTTTAAAAAATCCATGAATGATACTAATCTAAATAGTCTCTTTCACTTGTTTCCTTATCTCAGTGGTCATAGTAGTATGTTCAGGATAGATGCCTGTACTCATGGATTTGCATCACCTAAATGCTGTAGACATGGGCTAGTTACTACCTTTTACTGATAGCCACCCCATGAGGAAAAAATGGAATCTTTGGATGGTGATCCAGATCTCCAGTCCTAGTCCTGGTGTCACTTTCACTGGTTACTCCAGTGAAGGTTAAGCCTAATGGTGAAGAGGGCTGCAGAAACATGTACTGCTGTATCAGTGGCTCTAAGAGAAGATAAGCATCAGAGAAAAATCCTCAGATCTATTAATCAAATTTATCGAATGTTCTGAAAATATTTTTTCGTTACGAATTTCCTGAAACAGATGTAAGGAGTAAGAAAACATTTTGATGAGTCACCTAAATAATAGCCAGACTATTTTTCTCTAATGACACAGCAACATTAAGATCAGCCTGACCTGGGAACATTTTGTCTTATAATTAAAAGGGGCATCAGTCGTGAATTCTTCCTTGCTGAATATGACTTAGCCAAAGTTCTCTCTATAGAGAGTAAATTTAACTTGTTAAATGCCACTAAGACCTTCGTGTATGACAGCCATATTATAACAAAGGCCAGTGTAACTCATACTGATTTTATCTTGTCATTCTACACAACAGCTTTCTAAAGAGAATGAAGGACTTTCATTTAGCTGCAAAGAAAAAATGTTCCAGTTTGGTAGGGATTGAGTAGAAAAGTGTCTTCAATTCATTAAGCTGTGCTGAGTATTAAAGCTATTTTTCACTGCATTCTTAAAAAATAGTTTGTTTGTTCTCAGATGATTGCATGTTCTCCTTCCATTTTTAGCAGTTATTCACTAAAGTCCTGCAACAATGAAGGGAGACTGAGGATTATACTGGATTATGCTATTTGCTTTGTAGATTTTACATACACACATGGAAACGTGAATTTATAGAAAATGTTTCATGGACCCCATGTACCTGGCAGAAGGAATGTTCTTATTTCCAGTTCTGGTCTGAGAGTGCTTGCTCATCCCTGACTGGCCATCTATTGAAGTAGAGGATCTCTGAGCTCACAGTAGGACAGAAGAGATGATGATGCTTGTTTTTTTTTTTATTTAAATGCTCAATGATTGGAAGTTATCTGCAGCACTTCAGCAACTGAATCAAGACTGGGTAAAAGGAAAGCACAAGTAAAAATTCTGAAATACTAAGGAATTTCAAAACACTTTTGTAATCAAGTGCTCTTTCTGCATGGATTCTGTAAAACATCGCATGCTCATGCTTTTGTCACTATGCATTCCTGGTCTATTTATATATTCTCTGATAGATTCCAAACCCACCACTTTGCAGTAACTATAATGAGGAATGATAATCCACTGGTGAAAATAGCCTTGATTCAGTCTGCACTGCAATAGGTAAGAACATGTCAAGGGCAAGACATCAGTATGCTGTTTACTAAGATCTTCGGAGTCAATTTCTGCAGCATACTCAGTGATTTTGGGCATATTATTGAATCTCAGTTGTCCTCTCACCAGACAGCTAAGAATAGCTTTTGCTATGAAAAGATTGAGTATTGCCATTCAGTATTCTTAGCTTGCTCTGATATGGAAAGTTACAAAAAAAAAAAAAAAAAAAAAACAAAAAAAAAAAAAAAAAAAAAAAAAAAAACCAAAACAAAAACAAAAAAATCCCCACAACCAAAACCTATTGCCATTGTTTAAAACACACACTCTACACAAAGAGGAATTGCCCAGCCTGACCTGGAAGCCAGTGGTCCCAGCTTTCTTTGGGAGAGCTGAGTGCTAACCATCTCTTGAGTTGGGATGGCATGCCAGCCCCCTGATGGCAGAGGCTGAGCTCCCCTGTGCTTAGGCCACAGAAAACAACAGATTTTTGTGCCAGTCACTCCCAGAGACCTGGGCTCTGTTTTAGTGCTCTGCAGCAGAGCTCAGTGGGGACTTGCCTGCAGGCATGCCATCACAGAGCCTGAAAATTCCCCAGACCCACTGAAACTTTTCAAAGCCAGACTGCAGGTGTGTGCCCAACATCAGAAATCAGAACTTGATCTCAGAGCTTTGAATTCATTGGGCTTTTTGCAGCAAATTTAACTTTCCATGAACCAAGTGCACGGCTCTCCAGTTTTGATATGTTCTTTTGAAGATATCTGATAGTGCAGGGGAATGTAAATCATTCATGGGGAACTAAAAATATTGATGGTATGTTGTGATGTTTCCCCCTTGGTCTCAGATGTTTATCAGCTATCAAGTTCTCTTGACTCCTCTTGAGGATTTTAAATTTAAAATAAGCAAATGAAATCCAGTCAGAACTTCCTTAAGGACATACCTGCTTTTCCCAAATGAAAGGGTAACATCCAAAGCATGAATAATCTGTTTTACTAAATTAATATGCAGCAATGAGCTCTAGGTTTGGGCTTTGACTTCAGCTTAATTATCTGGTAGCATTTCAGAGATCATTTATTCTACCAGAATCTCTTCTCCAGACATTATATAACTGCGTTTCAAGGACTGTGCTCTGCTTTCAGGTTAATACCAGTGAATCTGAGTGCAATTCCTCACTCGGCTGACTTCTGATTTACCTCAATATAACACCAAAAATAGATTGTAGCCTCTCTGTGCATGAGACTTATGTATTTTCTTTCTCATATTTTGGTGATATAACACTTAAAGGTACACCAAGTTGATATCTGGGGAATAGCTGGAGAGCTGTGCTGCCTGGGAAATATTTATATATATTTTATAAATTGCAAGTGCCTTTTTCTGCTGCATAAAACTTGCTGGAAAATACATTTATTTCATTCTAAGCTACTCTTGTCCCAGAAACTGTTCATAAAATAATTTCATTTCAATGAAAAAATAATCATTTTAATGACAATACATACAACAGCTTTATACCACAGGGTGGCTCACTTGGTCAGAAAAGAAAATTCATGCCCACACTGGCTTTACAAGGCATCTCCTTTACATCTGACCCAACATCCTGGAAGAGGAGTGCAGGAGGGTTTCTCAGCTTTTATAACCTCCTCAGCTCCTGATGATAACCACCAACGTGGTGATACCTGCTGCTATCCCTAAACTTTGCTTGAGGAGATGATTTCCAGTCAGCTTTGGCAATGCTGCAGTGAGTTGTTCAGTGCTGTTCCCAGGCAGAGGGACAGCTGTCTGTCTGATGGATCTCTGTTGTTTGAGCAGTGAGTAGCCTATGATCACAGCACTCATCTCACACAGGTCTGGGTGCAGCCCATCCTTTTAATGCTCAAACAGAAGTCCTACAGTATTGTGTCCTTGTAGTCCTGCAGTAGAGTCACACCCTGCTGTTCAAAAGCACCTCTGGGCACCATTTTTCTCTTCTATAAATTTAGGTGTCTTGTCTGGCAATTTTGCTTCTAGAATACAGTTTTTTCTAAGGAACTTGAAAGAAATAGGGCCAGGAGACCAGCTCCTTTGGAAAGGCCTTTATTAAGGATCAGCTCTTTTAGGATCAGCCGTGGGTGGGGAGCTCGAGGGGTCGCGCACGCCGCCACTGCTCCCGCTGGACACCACTGAGGAGGAGGTGCAAGTCAAATCTGCCGCTCGCGCTGCAGAGTCGGGGTTCCGTCCTCACGGGGGTTCCCAGGAACTCACTTTGGCTCATAAAGTCTAGGGGTGTCATTTTCCCGTGGTGCCTTCTAGGTAATGGTGAGAAGAAAATGAGAAGTGTCCACACGTGGCTCGATGTCCTGCACACGCGACAATGGCTCTTATAGATTTAGGCCCCTTGCCAGCCCGTGGTTTTTAGTAGTTTTTGGTGTTAATCAAACTTCCGTATTAGCGCTAAGCATCATGGTAGTCCCTCAGTTTGTTTCTTGGGCGGTGTCAGCGGTTTGATGGACAAGTGGGGAGCAGTGGAGGCCTCACCCACCGGAAGGTAAGGGGAAACCGGGGATACAGGAATTGTCGAGGAGGGGGTACAACTAGGAATACAACAGACTGAAACTGGGGAACACAGCCCCAACAAGAACAGCTTAGAACCAACGGTAACAATACAACATTTCAACACGAAAGATCTAATTCTCAACGAAACAAATACCACAGCCCAAGGTTTTTAGATTTATTCATTTCAGAACTGAAAAATTATGTGGCACTGAGGAAATACATCTGAACTCTTCAGAACCTTCTGCAAACACTCCCAGGGCAGTGCATGAAAAACCATCCCATGAGACTGGACTCATGCATCAGTTTTAAAATATATCATAGAACCATGTCATAGAACAGCCTGGATTGGAAGAGACCTTAAAGATCACATAGTTCCAGACTCCCTGTCAAAGACAGGGACACCCTCCACTAGACCAAGTTGCTCAGAGCTTCATCCGACCTGGCCTTAAATACTTCCAGGGATGGAGCATCCATTACTCCTCTTGAAAACATTTTCCAGTGCCTCATCATAATATTAACTTTTGAAAAAGGCATGCTTTTCCATTAAAAATATCCATATCAACCAGGTTCTTCTCCAGCATGATCCAGACTATGTTTCTGAAAGAAACTTTAATCTTCCTCCTTCCAACTGGTTTGTGTTTTGGTTCTGCCCTCTGACATCCTTCACAACTTTCTCTGTCTCCTGATTTGCCTCTGGTGCTGGTCTAGCCCAGGAATGGATGGGTTCCCGAAGCTATTTATCAAAGTTTTGTATGTAACTCCACAGGAAAGGAAGAGAAAACCAAGATAAAAAATGAAGGGTAATGACAAAATAAAAGAGAACACAATGTTTTTTAATTCCATCTTCTGCAAGAACTTTCTTTTCCAAATAACATTTCCTCCTGCAGGTATTGTGTTTCAATATATTCAGAAAAGACAGAGGAGAATAACAAACACCACAGCTTCATTTTAGCAAAATGAATGGAAACTCATTCAACATTTATAAGGAGTGGAAGACAGAAGGGGGAACAATGGGTAATGAAGCCAAAATATCCAAAATACCAAAAAAATAAATGTTCTGCAGTGGTTTATGACTAAATCTTGTTTGGTTGATTTAATTCAACATAATCAAAGTCCCCCCAAGCCTGCACACATGAATCAAAGTGCCAGTTTTCCTTCCTAAAGGTAAGTGTTTTAGTCCAGCTAGTCAAATTCTTCCAAAACTCTTGAAACACATGAGCTGCTCATTGTTCCAGTGTCAGGATTTTTTTCATCTTTCATCAGCACATTGTGGGTAAGAGCTTGTCTGAGTCCCTGACCTGCCTTTTGGAGCTCTTGGAGTCACAGCAGTGAGATTAGAGCCTGCAAGAGGAGCTCAGCAAAGCTCCAATCCTTGCTACCTGTACATGATGGGAGACAGCTACTTTTCTAATTCAGCAAATAATTTCTACTCTTTCTTCCACATGGATGGATCAGCATTCATGCTCATATTAGAGGAATGACAACTGGAAAAGCATACTGTACAAAAATGAATTATTTTATTGGAAGTCAAACTCTGAGAAAAGCCCATCACTTCAGCTTATGGAAATTTGCCCTCTTTTTAGTTGTCTTTTTGATGGCCATTTCTTACCCCTAGAGATTAGGCTTTCACCATATACTCTGCATGTCACTGCCTTATGACTAATATGTTGTAAAAGAGCATGTGATTTAATCTGTGCCATCTGGACTGAAACTCTAAGCATAGTGGGCTTTAAAATTTTTTGTTACATACTGAAGATGGATATTTAGGAGCCTGAACAGTATTTCTAGTGTAATATTCATGCAATATTCATAAGTAATAACCACAATGGTTTATTAAATTTCTTAGAGAAGAGGAAGAAATACATGTAATTAATCTGGTCATGTTATCACAGTCATTTGTTGTATTTGCTGATAAGATCAGGACAGCACCCTGTAAAGAAAACTGCAAGTTGTTCTTGTAGATAAACAGACATCTATAAGAGGCAGATGCTCCTGGCCTACAGGTTCACAACCCAGTCATAATAATATGCAGTAGGAGAAGTGTGAAGCTTTGCAATGTGTGCTTTTTTAGCTACAGGAGAGTTTGGAATCCAGCTTTAAACTCATGCCTGTTCAACTTGCTTCCTGGGATTGAGTCATGATTCATCCAAACTGTAACACTTCCAATCAACAAAAGAGAGGTTTCATAGTTGAGGGAACAGCATTTTGTTATCTCTCTCCATCTGTGCTTTAACTACAGGATTCTTTCTGCTTTGCCTTCCCAATTTTATATTCCATCTGTATTATATTCCATCTACCCCATCCACTGAAGGATGAGCCAATATTTCTTGTGATGTTGAAAATCTCAAGCAGTCTTTTTTTTTCCCCAAAGAAGTATTACAGAAACTGTTTTGTTGGAGGATTGGTTTTGTTGTTGTACTGAAAGAGTAGTGTTTTGAAAAGAGTCCTGTTTTATAAAGTCTGAATTGATCAGTCACCTTTATCAAGGTGCCTTTACATCCAAAGTCTCCTTGCTGTTCAAGCTGATAAAATGTGGTCAGATAGGGATGCTAGCCTCTGTGTATGTATTTTTATCTGGATATGATCCGTGAAACTGCACTTTATCCCATTTGACTTCCTCTAAAACTGATTGAAAGAATTTCTTGCAATAGCTTATCAGGCCAATGGGCAGAAATAAGCAGTGTAGCTCGTGTAAAAGCTTTTCTTTTTTAACTTTCCAAAGTTTCTTTTTTATTTTTATTTCTTATTTCTTTTTATATCTAAAAGGATGAACAGAAGAAGTAAGAACTGATGAAGTAAGACAGTAGTGTGTTTTTTTTTTAAATAAAAGGCCATACAGTCATGAGTAACAATACTTTGTTTTGATGCTATATGATCTTGAAAGTCTCCAAAGTCATCCGCTGAGACCTGAAGTCAGTCCAAATAAATAAAATAAACCCATTTCCTGTTTTGTGATTTTTTTTTTTGAGTAAGACACAAGTGGAATAAATATATTAGATTTGTATAGGCTGTACAAACTTAATTTATTAAGAGAGAAGTTTTACTCATAAACAATTTTTTTTTCAGTGACCAATGACTGCTTTTGGCATCGTTTTGAAGCTGAGTGATTTCCAGACTAAGATGAAACTGGATCTTCTTTTCATTTTGGAGACCTTCAGGTTTTTTCAGAAATTACACTCCAAACTGTTAGTTTCTATGAGAAAAAAAAATTGATCTTTTTCAAATGGCAGATGAAATGTTAGTATTTCCTTCTTCTCCTACTTTTTTTTAAAATAATTTCAATTTTTTTTTCAGCTTTCTATCTAAGTCTGATGCTATCAAACAGTCTGAAAGCAGGTTTACCTATAAGGGAGTTTTGATTAAAGCTGAAAGGAATCTGTTACATGTATGAACATAAAAACATCTAACTTAAACATATCATAGAATCATAGAATGGTTTGGGTTGGAAGAGATTGTAATGATTATCAAGTTCCAGCTACCTGCAGGGACACCAGCTATGCCTTGAACACTTTCAGGGATGGGGCATCTACTACTTCTCTAGGCTGAACTGAACTGAAATATAGATCACACTGATTTTCCATGCTTTTATACAAGTTCTGTAAATTGAGCTGGTGTTCTGTTTATCATAAACAAAAGTTTTCATCTTTCACTGAGCTCAGAATCTGATGAATGGTCACTGTAAAAGATCTGTATGAAAAGTACTATAAAGGAAGGAACCAAATGGGACATAGTGTTGGGAAGATGTTGGGAGGTGAAACCTTCTGTCTTGGACAATGCTGCTGAAAGCAGGGAGATATATCTGTTGAACGGGTTCTTTTGTTCTGTGAGATTTCTGTGGCAGTAGAGAAAGGGTCCCAAAATGATGCAGGCATAGGATGCTTGGCATTTGTGGCCCTCATTGACTACGATGAATTGGTTTATAACAACAAGGTGAAAAAAACACAAGACTAAATTAGATTGAGTTGCTGCATGTTTTAGAAGCAAGAGTAGTTTATGTGACCTGAGAAATCTAAGCAGAAATAATTAGAGTTAAGTGCTAGTGTTTAATTATGGCTGACAAGAATTCCATTATTTAATCAAATATGGTTTTATTACTAATGCATCTATCTTTAGAGCACCATGACAGAAGCAGAAGATTTTCAAAGATGTTTGTACAAAAATGTAGGCTGATGGGTTCCAAATATGATAATACAAGAAGCTTGATGTAAGCTGTTGACTTTTTTATTTACCTCAAAAGGATTTGGTCATGAAGCAGTTGGTGTTTAGCAGAACCTTTTATTATATCAACTTAAACTTTGTCTTCACTTTTCTGGTTAAGGGCAGTTTCGGAAAAAATTAGCCATGATACTGTATGAAGAGTGATGAACAGGCAAATGGAGTCTGCAAATGTGACAATGGAAGAAAAATAGTTTTGAGAATTTAAGAAATGGAACTTGAAGGGTGTTATCTGACACAGAAAATGTAGGGGTTAATAATATATATACTTTGAAACATCCATTAGCATAACAAGAGTGATGTGCTTATATCAAATGAAGAAATGACAATACATTTCTTTGAGGAAGAGAAGCCAGCCCTGAACAGCCATAACCAAATACCTGGTGACATCTTTCTTCCAGTGAAAGTGACATGAAAAAATTGGTATTACACTGAAATAAAATGATGAATGCTCAAGGAATCCTTTCTATAAGCAAAAGTGCTTAGTAAGAAGTGAGTGGAGAGGAATTTTACCTGTGTCTGTGATTTGTCCTTGAGGCACTAAGGAATCAGAATTCTGAAAGAGTTGAATTGTTTTGCAAATTCACAGGAAAAATATCTAACCAAACTCACAAAATCAACTGACTGGCAACTGCCCCAAAACTATTGTGATTAATTAGGTTTCAAATAGGCAAAATGGTGACTTGCACCTTCTGAGGGTTTAAGTAAGGGCATCCAGTTGTAGTGTGTAAGTGCTACTGCTGAATAATCAGGCAGGAATCAACTGCAGATGGTGCTGATGGGCTTTTTGCACAGATTAATTTGCATCTTTTTTCGCCCATACAGTGAATCCCTCAATTATGCTTCTGAAATATCAAGGTTATAAATGAGAAGTTAGGAATTATTTCCAGCATCTACAAAATGTCAGTTCCGTAAAATAAGCAATCAGCTCACCTGCTAACATGGAACTCAAACACATAATTACACTTATATCAAGCTTTGCTGTAAATCCTGAACTTCTTGAAATCAAGGAAACTCAGGGTAACTTAAAGGCTGAAAGTTCCCAGACAGAAAACAGTGACTTCAGTAGAGTCTCTCCCATGTGGGTTGATGCAAATGGGAATACTGAAACTGGGTACACAAGACTGTGTAGAAGAGCAGAGGGGTATGGGATGGTAGCTGAAGGGGCATAGGATGACACTGGCAAAAGCATTTTCAAAGCTGACAACCAGAACCAGGCAGTTAACACATGTAAAACAAAACATATTTAGCAAATGCAGATATAATGTGGAATTGCAAACAAATGAAGAAAAAGCGAGGTGCATTGTGTAAGCGAGCAGATAAAAGAAGTGCCAAGTGGCCTCAGGAACAAACAGGAAATAATCATCATTATTATATCTCATGGCAAGAGACTGGGGCCACTCGTGACTCAACACAG
>VZTT01032719.1:4887-18910 GCA_013400855.1 Buphagus erythrorhynchus | reverse complement strand
TGTGAAATATGACTCAATCTCTTTCCAATTTGCTGATGGGACCACTGAGTTGCATATTTCCTATATGTGCAATTCACAAAAAATGTTGCAATTTTGGTTTTGAAGTACTGTTATGAAGGTTTCTGCTCTCCAGCAGAGTGCTGTGGATACAAATGATGTCAAGCTGCATGTTGGCTGATACAAACAATGATATTATTACCTTCGTTTCACAGACATCACTACTAGTCATGAGCAAAGGGAAGAATAGGACATACAAGCCGGAGCTGTAAAGAGAAAGAATAAGAATGTGCATTATTTCAGCATGTGTGTAGCAAAAACAAAGAAAAAAAATGCTTGAGAAGCATATTTAATTCCCTAAGCTCATATTAAAAGTTCCTTGATTTATAGGTTTGAAAGGGTTCCAAACACATATATCACAGCCAGACATGCCAGGTGTTTCTGATTAGCAAATTAGCTAAATCCTATGCAAAATATTATGGGATTGAATTTGGAAAAAAAGCAAATTGGATTTGAAAAGGTTAAATATAGTGCTTATGGTGTAAAAATTTTGGTAATGAGACAGAAAAGAAAATCTGAAATTAAAATTACAATATTTTCTACACTCTAATAAATCGATTGTCTGGGTATTGTGTCTGCTCATACATCTATTTTCTGCAGCTAACAAAACCAGAGAATTCACTGGAGAACTGTAGTTAATATTTGAATTCAGAATATTTGACTTGGCAATTTTAGCTCCTGGATTCTCTGAGAATTGCCAGATACTCTACTTCACTATTTACAATTAAGCTTTTTCAAGGAAATGGAGACTAGAGCCATGTGTCAATATGGACAAAGATTTTTTTTTTCCAGATACTGCATGATGATCTTCTTTGATCTAAACACGTTTATAATAATATACAATTATAGTTATCTTGGATGTTCTTTAGGACAGGAATGATATGAAATGCATTTACAGTGCAATGTATCCATCATATTTTAATTAAGATAAAAAACAATTAATTAATTATGGAGCAAGCTGATATGGATGCTAGTCTGACCTTCATCACTGCATTTTCATAGTGACTTATTTTTCTTCTCTGAAATTGAGACCTACCAAGCTGTTTTTGTTTTCTAGCTGACTCCCTCATGTTGGATGTCTTCTGGCTAGCAAAATTTAAGTAAGAAGAACATTCTTTCTGCTTCTGATAGATTCAGTCAGCATTGTATATTGGCTGTTAGCTAGACCCTCACATTTTTCAGCAGCCCATGGTGTCTTGGTGACCCAGAACCTTTGCCTTGCCTTCCACAAAGCAAATCTTGCCCTTTACTCCGGGTGCCTAGTAAATTCTAAAAGGTGTATGTCAGCCATAAATGAGCACCCTTAGGATTGGCATGTGCATGGGTGACTGCCCAGAGTTTGCAGTCTCTGCTCAGACACGTGGGAAGTCACGAGTGTGGCCCAATTGCAGGGACCCTCACTAAGTCATGGACTGGGGCAGGTGGGTGAGTCTCACCCCTGCAAACACTGCCACGTGAAATGGTGTCAGGAGCAGCTGGGAGCACAGCTTGCTCCTGCATTCAGACCTTTTACCCAGACTGGGATTCACAGAGCTGTTGCAGGCAGCCTAAGGCTCACCTTGGGAGCCCAAGGCTCGTGCAGATATGTCTTGTGGTATATAAACAATCCATTAAACACTTGGTCACTCAGGGACCCTTCTCATCCAGGAACCCTTCTCTCTGATGCCCTGGAGACCCTCATCTGGGATTTGTTTCCAAACTGACACCAGTCAGTTTGAAAAAAAAGCTGATCTTGAGAAATGCCTCAAAGGGACAATTTAGAAATGCCCACCACAGCCATTAGAAAGCTCTGGGAAAATCTGAAATTGTGAGGCAGCATGAGTAAAACCCATCTATCCATTCTCTGAAACAAAACAAGAATTCAACACAATTTTCTTTAATGTCAATGGTTGCAGTGAACTTTTAATTAAGAAAATACATGTGGAGCAACACAGTTCTCTGCTAAAGCATTTCACTTCTGCACTTGGTACAATCCCAGGAAAATCCTCCTTTCAATTCATCTTGTAGATGAAGCAATTAATCAAACTGCTCACATATTTTAAAATGAGAAACAGAGTGCCACAGATATCCTGCTACATTCAGTCTGTTTTTGATGAAAAGGAAAATCAAAAATGTTTCTCTGATGGAGCTTTCCAAAGTTCTGTCTTTTCCACTAAGCAGATTTTTCAGTTTTTAATATAAGCTCCACTTTGATTAGGACAATTGCTGTAGGAAGGAAAACCAATATAAAAAAAAAACCAAAAATACCAGCAACCTGCACTCTTGCTGTATAGCTACCTTGTGGCAAGGATCTGTAAAAAGATATTGCTTCTCAATTATCACTTTATTATCATTTGATCTTTAAGAAAGCAAAGCTATTGCTCACAGGAGTGTTAGCAAACTGTATGCATAAACTGGGTGGGTTAGTTTGGCTTCAACAGAAGCAAATAGCAGGAATTGCTATTTTTATGCTATCAGTCCTGTAATGAAAACAGAACACATTAAAAAAATCTGATAAGATAGAGAAGTTCTATTTGGTTTTGTACTGTATCCTACTTCCCTCCTTGTGTGGAAGAAGCTGGTGTGGGATAGTTAGTGACTTTTGGTGTGATGTGACACCATTTGAGCTCACAAGTAATTATCCAGTGTCCTCCCTTCCTTTTTCTCCCGGGCCATCTATCTGAGATTCAGGCACTGTCTTCAGTGCTTGTGGTGTGGGCATTCTCCTGCTGCCCCATTGGGCTGTAATGGTTATCACAAGGCAGGACTGGCATCTTCATTTACAAGGGATGATGAGCTGCACAGAAAGGAAAGACGGGTTTACCCATGGAAGTAAGAGAGGCCTCTTGGGAAAATATGTCTCAGCCTATAGTTAGACCCTGTGATTTCCTTTTCTGAAAATTCATAAGAAGTAAAGTGCTCAGTTATATTTTTTGGTGTGGACTACTTTGTATACTTAGTAATGAAAAAATGCACCCTACCAGCTCAAGATGTACGGGGGTTTATGTGTACTCTTCCACCACCACTGCAAATCCAACCACACCATTCAGATCTGGATAAAATGACACCGTGTTGGCAGAGAACCAAAAGATTATCAGGTCCTGTAAGCTCAGCAGATAAAATCATGAAGTCCTTGGATGAAATGGGAAAACTTTTCCAAAAAGAGCAATAGTGATTGCCATACATAAAATTCATCTTCAAAAATTTATCTCAGAGTATTTAGAAAGAAAAACTGGGAAAGCTGTGGAGTTTTTTTCCCCCACTTTCTTCTGCATTTTATTTTCATTTTCAGAGGAGGAGAAGGCCAAATTGTGTTTAAAATGAATGTGTTTGTGGCTGTGATATAGAAAAACATCTGCCATTTCCAATTAAACTTGCTTTCACTGACACTCATTGGTGCCTCACATTTCCTCCATCTGCTCTCTTGAGAATAAGGGAGAGTCTTTGTAGAGAATGTTGATTCCTTTTTCAGACCCATTTTTATGACTGTATCATTCTTGGAACATGTTTATCAGTGTTGAAACATACTTTTAAACACACACTGCTGATGTACCTGATATTTCTAAATATTCACAAGTTTTGAATAAACTCTCAGTCTGACTGATTTGGTCTAAATTATGAAGCATGTAAAGAATTAATGGGTGCAACTGTTTTCCAGAACTTGGAAAGGAATTACCTTTACCATCACATGAGGTTTCCAGGTCCTTTTAAGGCTATCAATAAGCAGAAATGACACTTTTAAGCTTGTTAACTCTCCAGAGAGAAGCTAAATTTTACTGCGTGGCAATTTAATTCCAGTCAAGTTATATATAATGCTTCCATTGTCATCAGGCTGGACAGCATTCTCTCCAAAATTATCAGTTTCCTATATGCATAAGGCTAGGAAATTCAGGTAACCCATTTTACAGATGTAGAATGGAAACAAACACAGGTGATTGTTCAGCCTGGAGAAGTGGAGCTTCTGGGGAGGCTTTATAGCAGCCTTCCTGTACCTAAGAGAGATACAGAGGGACATGTTACAAGGACCTGTAGGGGGAATGGCTTCAAGCTGGAAGAGGGTAGGTTTAGATTAAATATTAGGAATAAATTATTTCTTGTGAGTGTGATGAAGCACTGGAACAGGTTGCCCAGAGAAGTGGTGAATGCCCTCTCTATGGCAGTTTCCAAAGACAGGTTGGATGGGGCTTTGAGCAGCCTGGTCTAGTGAAAGGTGTCCCTGCCCATGGTGGGGCCATTGGAACTAGAGGATCTTTAAGATTCCTTCCAACCCAAACCATTCTGTGATTTTCTATATTAAGGCTATTTCTGCAATGCTATGTTAAGGCTATTTCTGCTATGCTATGTTTCAGTGTAGAGGAACAAGCAAAACTGCTGAAATGCACTGCTAAGCTATGTCTGCTGAGAATTTGAAGTGTTCCTGTATTTTGCCTGGGTCTATATTGCTGCTCTTCCTAGACCAGTTATTTACCTTATAGGCAATATCCTCAAAAATACTTTGTTACAACCGAACCCTTCCGTGATGTGTCACCTTTCAGTCTTCACAACCTCAGGGTAGGTGTTCAGGGTCTTACTGTAATAGCTGCTTTACAAACTGATGAAACATTTACACAGGCTGGTTTTCAAACCCATGTCTAGCTTAAGGGTGTATGACAAAATCTACAATTTTATTTGGCAGTGTCATACCACAAGCTATTTGAAAAAATAAAGGATTGTATCCTAACCCCCTACCTTCTTAGAAACACATGTAATTACCATGCCTGTAGAAGAAATACCCCCTTCCAGTTAGAATTCATCATAGCCATCAACCATTTCCAGGAGCTGATTACTTGTCTCACATACTAATGTGAGATGCCACTGATGCTGGGGCATTTCCATCCACTCTCAACTATTACCTGGGATGGAATAAATTAGATTGTTTATCCACTATGTTGGGGACTACATATTAAAGCATCAACTTATGAAAACTCTTACCATGAAAGTACCTGGGAGAGAGTATTCTTAGCTGTTCTGTCTTGCATGCCATTATTCTAGAATTGTATTACAGCCTATGGCTTAGCTGTGGTATGTGCTCTACTTGCATGGAGTGAGATATTCCCAAGTACACACATCGCACAACCAGATCTACAAGACAGATGAATACAGACCAAGAATATAGTTGAGCAGTAGTATAAATTGAAATGTTGCCTGATTATGTAAGAAAATCAAGAACCCTTTTTTCCTACATATAGAGAGATCTTTGAGTGAAATCTCAGAAAAAATTCAGGAGCTGATATGAAGCAAAAGAATGGATATAGCACCTCTTGCTTCTTTGTCTTCTGGTCATTGTTTTCCTACTCCTGCCATCACTGGGACTTCACAGAGCTCTCCACTTCTAGTTCTGTGACTGCCACTGAGCTGGGAAAATGAGAGGTTACACAACAGGACAAAGAGTTTCTCAAATCTGAACAGCTTTCCAAGGAAAATACAGTGTTGCAAAATTGCAAAACACCTAAGATATATAACATCACCAACAGCCAAGGCGTGCAGAATGGCATGCAGCATAGTCCTAGTTCTAACATGTAGTTCCTGTTGATCTTGGCCAAGTCATTTGTCTTTTTTCTTCTAGGTCTTTCTCCCTCTTTTGGATGGAACATCTTTTAAACAGGTAATTTCTTTTGAAGACATTTCACAGGAGTATTTTATTAGCTGAGGCATCTAATAATGTCTAATACAAATTTCAATTACAGATTATTTCCTCAGGGGAAAACACATCTAGAAATGTTCCAGCCCTTCTATTGACTACCTGGGAATGACAGTATAAATCAGCAGTTGTGTAGTAGACATGGAATAGCTTATAAAGTAAGTGTTGACTTTTTCAGGCAATTTGTGATCTGATCTTGAGAAACTTGGTCTTTCCATTTTCCATAAAGTTGTACCAAAAGATCTACAAAAGAAAGAAAGGTAAATTAAGCCCTTTATATAAAATGCCAAAACCTCAGCCCAAGTGAAAGTGGTATATTACTTAGAATGGGGTACAACGTTGTGATACACTGATCGTGACTGTAGTGAGCTAAGAGTGGGAAGAAAATATTATTAGCTTTACTATAGATTTTTGGTTGGTTAGTACTCACAGAACAAGCCTTCTTCTGCTATTGAGACACTCACTCTTCAAAAGTCAGGCATGACAACTGTTTTGAGATTATAATCAAGGATAGCATCCTCACTGTCCGCTTGAATCCTAGATCCACCAAGACACCATTGATGCCATCACAAGGTCCACACAGTGCAAAGTAGGTGATCCCAGGGAGAGGATTTAGGTCACCCTTACATCCTTTCCTTTCTAGCCAATTCCTGAATACCTGGGATAGGAGGCTTTTGATCCCTTTGCCTTTACTTCTAATGACTCACTCACAGTTTTGAAAATTTTCTTCTTGCTTTCTGCTTACAGCAAGACTCAAGGCTAGCGTGGCTACTCAACACACCTGCCCCCATAATACCTGTGTGAGCTTATGAGGTAGATCAGAAGTGCCCTGCTTGGCCTAAAGCTCTTTATATTTTTGCCAGATCTCAGAGTAGTTGATAGAGCAAGTGGTTGAGTGCTCCTCCAATACACTGATTGCAAAAACATATCAGGATTAAAGCTGACAGTTCCTAACTCTGCACTCTCTCATTCCCTTATGGATTTGCTTATTGTATTCAAGGGAGAAAGGATGGGAATTGATAGGAGCACATGAACTACCATGATTTCTACGTAAATTTAAAAAGCAATTGTTATCTCTAGTATGGCATAAAAAGACTCAGAAGGAGGTTCATCTCTAAAAACTCTCAGTTGCTAAAGGGAAAGCAGAGACATCTAATATTGTTACTATGGAAGTCTAGTGATATCTAGACATATCAAAAATACTGAGATTTGTAAACCTAATGTTTTTTTTTCCCACTGTTAAAATTTCCCATGGGGACCTGCCCTTGGCAAATATAGCTTTTCTACACTACCAGAACAATGAGCAAAAAAAGCCAAACCAGCCTGAAAAAAGAGATGCTATTCATCTCATGGAAGAACATAGCACAGACACTCAATTTGGTGCTGTTGTGCTGAGGTGTAGGATGTCTGTACCAGAGGCTATTTGGGCAGAGTTCTTTGGCTGCACAAATCTGGGATTAATGAGGAGCAGCAGGGAGGTGACATTTTACCTCTGTGCGGTACTGCTGAGATCAGTAACAGAACAACACATTCACTCTGGGTGGCCACTGGTATAACAACATCTTGAGTAACTGGAAAGCATACTGGGGAAAAAAAAGTCTTTTTTTTTTTTTTTCTTCCTGACAGATTTAAAGTGTTCAGCCTGTTTCGTTTAATTAAAAAAATTTAAAACAACAACTCCACCCTCATGGTGATACATATACTATGTCACGGAGAGCTTTTCAATCCAGTAGTGAAACACGATAATATGACTCAGTGGCTGAAATGATTAATAATTAGAAAAACTCAAATAGGCAAATATGCATGATTTTTAAAAATGACAAGGCTTTAACAACTGTGAAACATTATCAGGTAAGATTCTGGGTTTACCATTTTTTAGTGTTTTTCAACCAATACAGAGTATTTCCTTGTAAATATGTAATTGAACTCACCTTGGGGATAGCTTAAGTTACTCACCATCAGCCCCTTCCTGGGGTTAGCTCAGACTCTGAGCAATTGCCCTACACAAAAGGGATTCTCCAGAGGAGTGCCACCTTGCACAAAGCAGAGGTAAACCCAGAGCATCTTGGAATTTCTGCCGGCTGCACTACGCTGGGACATGTCATCCTCAGAGCAGTGGAGCCACACTTTGCACAGGGAGACATCGGTTTGGAAACAGAGAGCTAGCAGAAATTAGAGTTGGAACTGTGTCTTGAAAGGACGACTTTTTCTTGGAGTCCACAGTACTGGAGTGTTAAGCCAAATGAGGATTTCCTCGGTCTCTTTCTGTGTAATAGTTCAGCACATTCTGTAGTCAGCTCTTCACGTTCTCCGCACAGTACAAGAGGTCTGCTCGGCTGGGGACAGTGAGTGTCCTGACAGCCCTTCGGCGTGGCTCCGGGACAATACCTCCTCCAGACCCCCTCAGCCGGAGCTCGCAGGAGTCTGGAGCTGGCAGAAGTGTGCTAAAATGCTGCCACCTTGTGCTGGTTGGCAGCAAACGTGGGCTGAGCATCCCGCCGGCATTGCCCCGGGATGGGAGGCTGTGTCCGTCTGTCCGGGGGCAGGGCAGGGCAGGGCAGGGAAGGGAAGGGCAGAGCAGNGCTATACTGAGATCTCTAAAGCTCATCAGAGGGCTCTGGCCATAGCTGGGGCCAATGCAGCATCATTTCCATCACAGCATTATTTCCACCACACACTTGGGCAGGGCGGGGCCAGGCAGGGCAGGGCAGGGCAGGGAGCAGCCGCTGCAGCCCCGACAGCACATCCATCCTCCGAGCACACCGCCTTCCTGGCTGCAGAAACGGAGAGGCAGCCAGGAACCCCCTCAGTTCCAGCTTCCAGTCTGAGCTTACCAACAGCTCCGGAAAGGAAGAAACTGATACGAACCAGAAAACTTGTAATGAAGTTCAAGAGATGTAACTCTTTCCTGTAACTCTCCATTTTGGTGGCATTAATACCACAAATACCGAACAAATGCACTGTTTTCATATTGGCAGGAACCTTCTGAGATGCAGGATGCACATGCTTAGCCTAACTCATTGCTTGTGGTTTTTTCTAAGCAGAACAAAAACTAATTCCTAAGGATGTACCTAAGTTTCAAGAACACAGGGCTTCCCAAAGAAAAGATGATTTTTCTGATATTCTCCATGAATATGTTTGTCCTTCTTTATCCCATACATCCTCTCTAAACTGTGTTTCATCCTGCTATGAGCTGCCTTTAATTCACTTTGAGTCCATAAAACAACCCATCCCATCACCCCCTTTAGTTGCTAATCAGTAGCAGCACCAAATTTCTCCCATGGTGTAACACTGTGCTCTGACACTCCATATTCAAGCAGAAAATAGAAAAGTTTGCAATAACCTGGAGATATTTTTCTTAGTATCTGATCAGTAGATCAGACATAAATTAGCATTTGAAAGTTATGTATTTGAAATGTGAAGTACTATATTATGATGAGCTAAATGTTATTTCATCAGAAAGTTATTCAGAAGGCTAAAGAACTTGTTTCCTTTGACCCAAGAGGGAAATCACTCATCAGGGGACTGTTATGGTCTAAAGCTTCGTAAGATTTAGGTTTCAATCACAAAAGTATAAATTCTTACAGCCACTGCCCTGGCTGTTGCCCCTTGGCACTGACACTGTTTTGACAGCAAAGCTTAAAACTGGTTGGCAGTGTGTGAGTGTCACTGGTACCTGCTCCTGGACGTTTTCTCCACGTACAAGTAACAGATGAGGACTAAGTTGTAGAACTGCTGAGCATCTCCTGTGAAGCTGCTGGAAACTGCAAGAGCTGGGTACTTTCAAGTCAGATGGTAGAAAGATTGCTAGGTGAATCAAAGCAGATATTGCACAGTTTATTCTGGTGAAACTTAATAAACCCTTTGCACAAAATACTTCAGTGTGAATCATCCCTAATATCAAATTTCCCCCCTTATTTCTTGGTCTTCAAAAATCTAACTAACTAAGCAAAACACACAGAGAAATAAGCAAGCACAGAGATATCTCCTGATTTAAGTGGAGTACTGACTAATATTTCTTTTCCTGTTTCATTTAGAGCTGATCAATTGAAACACAACTTATTTTCAGACAATTCTGCTAATGTTAGGTGGTATGACTGTTGTTACTGATATCGTTTGCAAAGCTGACTTTGCTAGAATTTATGAATTGCAACATTAGTGTTTAGATAATCTTCTTTGGGTATTGATAGTATACTTGTGCAGGAATAAGTGTGCTAGTCTGTATCTGAGAGAGATTGAGACAGAAAGGGGAAGTGTAATGCCTGTGGTTTTCGACTTAAAGTGCTGTGTTGTTGGTCATAGCTGGGACTAGAGCATCTCTGCTCTTTTGTCATCTCCACCAGTGAAATTACAGAAGTGAATAAGACAGCAGGAAGGAAAAGGGAACACAGTATTTTCACTAATAAGAGAAAAGCAGAGGGAGAACATAAAACTACGTTGAATTTTCAGTCTCTTTGTTCCTCATCGCTCCTAAGAAGGATATGCATTACCTGCTCCCATCATCTCTCCTTTCCCCTACAGAGGGGCTTCTGACAAAAGAGAGCTGTGCCAGGACCCTACAGTGTTGTATTTGGCTGCCTCCTCCACTTGATTTGTAGGGAAAGGCTGTCTTTTGTTAGCTCTTGTTGCTCTTGCCTACTTCATGCCATTTGCTTCTCTTGCAGCCTCTCCATTCATGCTCAGCTCCCAGATTCTGCTGAAAACCACCAAAAGCTGGGCTTCCCAGTCTGATTTCTTTGGGTGTACAATGAACTCCTGAACACTGGCACCCATTTCTGAGATTGCTTCCCAGGCATTGTTATGATCATTTCACTATGAGCCTTATGGCTCCTGGTGGTTTCTACACACCCTGGTTTCTAAAATGATCAGTAAGGGATCACTTACATAGCCATTCACACATAGGGATCAAGTAGGCATCTATCCTGCCAACCACATAAAGTTCAAGCACCCCAGCTGTATGAGATTGACTGAAAAACTATGACAGCTAAACACCTTGAGATGAGGAAAGCTGTGTCTTCTCCTGATTTTAAAACATTTATGATTCTGCACTTCTTGTTTGTTTGTTTCTTTTGTCTGCATAGGCTAAATGTGGAAACTTCAGTCTTAGCATTTAATAAAAAGAGAGAGGACTTTGAAAAAGCACAAATACAAGTGGGCTAGCAACCCTGAGTTCCCTGGCCCCTTTGATCAACGTGATGAAAGTAGCCAACAGTCGGTTTTACATTAACAATGATTTACTTATCTCCATAAATATGTCAGTAGTTGTCCACGAGCCTATGTGCAGAGGGACTATTTATCCCTCTAAGAAAAGGGAAGATCTTTGCCCCAGGCTTTTGGTCAGACATTCAGGACATTTCTCAGGCTGTCAGTCGCCTGTGTATCATATCTGTGATGCTGCAACAAGAAAGTGAGATAAGCCAGGCAGAACACAAAGACATTGCCTGATTCTTCATGCTATCTGGGTTTACCTAGTGCTAGTGTTATATGATTCATAATTCATTTTTCATATGCTGAAGGGAAATCCTGAGCTGTGGATAAGAAGTCAAGGTGTAGAAAAAAAAATTCTAATTTCCCGTTACAGATATCTCTGGAAGGTGTAGATATGGCTTCTAAAATATAATAGTGTTAAAAGAAATACTTTGTATGAAGAGTATTTATGAGTATAAAACGGCAGCTGGTGTCAGGTTGAACAACTGGTTCATCAAACCTGTGTAAAGTAAAAAAAAAAATCAGCTGTTTTATTTTCTGTTTGCTGAATAGAACTCCAGTTCTATATATTTCTTTTTTTTTTCAATTGTCAAAAGCTATTTATTCTCATTGCAGTGGAATAGGATAGAAATAGGCAACTAGATTATTGATTTAAAACACAGAGGCAAGAAATGTTTTGGTAGAGTGTGAGCTCACTTTCACTTTGCTGACATAATTATTCCTTCTACAAAATTTTATCTTTCTTGTTTTCTAAATGCTAAACTTAGAAATTATAAAAAATTAGCTAACCTCGGTACTAAGAACTGTACCAAGGCTGTTCTGCCCTGCTAATGCATTTAAGATGTGTTACAAATAAGTCCATTATTTTTAACAGAGCGAGTTGCTGTCTTGAATTATAGATGGAAAAGAACACAGCATTTGACTGGGGAGAGAAAGAGACTTGAACACAAGAGATCATCAAAGGTGTTGAAAGGAGGCAGCTGACAAAGTAATGCATCCCTTACATCTTCTCCTAAGCTTCACTTGCCTTTCTCAGAGAGTTCAAATGATTGACTGAAACTGTGGTTGATCCCAAGCCATCATCCCTCAGCCCTGCCTGGAAACAAATGCAGCACTGCTCCTTGTGCAGGTGTGTTCAGCAAGACCCTGCAGGTAAGTGTGTTTAGCAGGAGATGCTGAGGCAGGGAAGGTGATGTCCTGAGGCATTCACGGCTTCATGAGACCTACCAGTCCACTCTCTACCAGACTCACCAAAATGACAGCTGTTCTGGAGGTGGCCCTGAAGATTGGTGGCACCAGCAATGGAGAGGCAATGTGTGCCTCACAGGAGGGTAAGAGGGCTCCTAGGTGACAGAGCACAGCTCAGGCAGTGCAGAGCTGGTTGGTGTTCAGTCACCTGGAGCAGAAGCATCTTGGAGAGGATGCCTTTCTGCAAAAGACAGTGCACAGATATAAAATGCAATAAATTAGCACAGACACTCAAATATATTGAGAAAGCACCTTCACTTCAGCTGTGACCGTGAGCTTTATCTTATTGATTGACTTATTCTTATCTACTACTTTGCACAACCTTTTTTCCCTTCATCATGTGCTTTCAGGATCTGAGGTGCAGTGAATCATGGTTAGGAATTCCTGTTGTTCATGTATCCATACCCTTCATTTTTAGGTTCATTCTCAAGCACTTTATACATTGCTTTACCATCATTTGTGTTGCCCTTTCTCTGCTTCTGATAATATTTTTTTTTTATTGCTGACATATATGCATGCAATAGAGGAAGGTACAGTCCAACTGAAGTTATGTTGAGAGTGAGCCACAATGAATTTTGAAGTCATAGTGGGATTTTTTTGTCAATTAAAGCCTTGTACATGCCCAAAGGTGATGATGATGATGATGACTGTGGTTGTCACATACTAATAGTACAAAAGCATTTAAATTGAGTGATATGTGTGCTGCTGAACTTTGTGGGTGTAGCAGGTACGTCTCTCAGAAAACACAAAACACTCAGAAAAGAGGAGGAAGAGTTTCAACAATTTTTTCCAGCTGTTTTCTTTGATGAAAGAACAGCATCACTCTGTCTCCATGACCTTGTCTCTGCAGCTGCACTGTTTTTTGATGCTTCAGTTTTCCTAATCATTGGAATTGTTCTCTCTACTGTGTATGATGCATTTAGAGTGCTGGCAAGACTTCAAAAAAGCGACTAATCATTACCAATGTGGGGATGTTACACACAAAGGAGACAAACCTGGATGGCAGCATGAATTTCATATATCCAGTCAAACATGATTTATCTCATTTTCCCTAAATTAATAATTACAGAATAAAATTTATACCCTCAAGAAGCTGAGGACAAAGATTTAATTTGCCTTAAAATTGTTAAAAGCTATGGGAATGCATATTCATCACTTCATATGTAATTGCATTTAATTTCCTTTTGGTCAAGTACGATGTTTTCTTTACAAAATATCCAAAAGAAGTTTCCATGGTTTTTGGGCTTCTGTTGAACTTCTTTTGGTTGGTTGGTTTTGGTTTTTTTTAAATTTTTTTTTGTTTTGTTTTGTTTTGTTTTTATTTTTGGGGGTTTTTTTAATAGCTGCCTAAAATGCTTCATCACCCCTTCCCTGCTGTGAGATATCTTCAGTATCCAGGTGATAGTTAATTCTCAGGGAGTATATGATATGAAATTCCCTGGGACTGTGGTGTGTTGGTGCACTTTGGAAGGCACATAGTATCCAACTGGTCTTAAAAGGAAAGAAATAGGTTTGGATAACTAGTTCAAATATTTTTGAGTAAGTTGCTTTTCTTTGAAATTGTTGGCATATTGCAGGGGAAAAAAGATATATTGTGGAAAAAGGTTGATTTTGACAAGAATTTTGTCTGATTCAGGATGGATTTTCTGATCTAGTATGTGAAACCTATTTTGTGATGAGAGATGTCATTCATCCTGATTTGTGAAAAGTCCTCAATATTTAGCACAGGTCCAGTAAGTAGAGATTTTGACCTGAGGCAGTCCAAAGGCAAGATAGAGAGTCTTATAATAAGGCAATTAGCACTTGTATTGTGTTAGCTTTTGAGCTATCTTCCCAAAACGAAATTTCTTT